>JAODUH010030822.1:0-22684 GCA_027564835.1 Typhlichthys subterraneus
AGAGAGGGAGAGAGAGAGAGAGGTTAGAGAGAGAGGAAAGAGAGTGAGAGAGAGAGAGAGAGAGAGAGAGGTTAGAGAGAGAGAGAGAGAGAGAGAGAGAGGAAAGAGAGAGAGGGAGAGAGAGAGAGAGAGAGAGAGTCCATTCAGGCTTTAGCCACCTGCAATTTAACAACTCTGTGCTCAAAGAGTTAAGACCGTTCATTCAGCCAATTGTGTGTGTGCCTGCGTGTGCTTGTGTGTGTTTGTGCGTGCATTTGTGCACATGCACGTGTACGTGTACAGGCTAAGGAATGCCCTCCCCTGTTGGATGTAGGGAGCAGGGGCCTGGGTTGGGGGCTCTGAGAGGGGCCCTGTGTATGTGTGTGTGTGAGTGTGTTTATGCGTGTGTGTGTGTGTGTGCGTGTGTGTGTGTGTGTGTGTGTGTGTGAGTCACTGGGAGCTTACCAAGGGGCCCTGTGTTTCGTTCTGTTCCACATCAATGGGACGTCAAGCCGGGTTTGGGCCTGACAGCACCCAGATTAAAGGTTTTCTACCAGGCTCTCTCTCTACCCAACCCCCAGCACGCACGCACACACGCACACACGCACACAGCTCGCGCACGCACGCACACACACTACTGGCTGAAAGAACACATTCTTACCTCTTGGAGTACTAAGTTATAATATGCAGGTGGCTGTACAGCAGTGGGACGAACCCTCTCACTTAAGAGATAGCATGGTGTGTGTGTGTGTGTGTGTGTGTGCATGTGAGAGCGTGTGTGAGTGTGCACATGTACGGAGAATGTACTGTATTCACATTATTGTAAGTTACATGAATCAGAAGGTTTGCGTACACACACACACACACACACACCCAGGTTAACAAAATACATCTGCATGGTGTGTGTGTGTGTGTGTATGTGTGGAGGCGGGGGAGAGGTAGAGAGCAAACGGTCTCCTTCTCTCCCTCTGCTCTCTGTGTGTGTGTGTGTGCACGTGTTACTGACCACCACATCATTGAGGTTGTTGCATATTCATGAGCTCTATATGGATGCACAGACACGATCTGCAGATCTGACAGTGACACACACACACACAAGCTCATTATTATCGGTGGTCGGTGGACCATTCTGACCACAGAAGAAGAGTCACAGCTCTGTAATGTCCTTGTTGTCCCCTGCAACGCATTCTCATAACGAGATATTTGTACATCATTTAATAGCTTGTTGCTATTTTCTTTTTCAATTAAGATTTCATACAATATTTTTTTTATTATTATTTTGATCAAATGTATACGCCTATTTAGAATGGAGTATTTTCTTGTCAGAAGTACAGAAATAACTGCAGTATTGTATATGGTGTACGGTTATTGTAATATGGAACTGGAGTTAGAGTAATGGGAGCCATCTGTCTTCATACGTAGCGCACCAATAAACTGCGCTTCTGTGGGTGTAATACATTTCTGGTCATACAAACTGTAGACAATCAGTGTTTGCCTATGAAAGGCCATGTATTTGCTCCTTGTGAAGTAGCATTTGGAGCAAGTTTTCCGGCAGTGCTCGGCAGCGAGATGAAGGAAAAGTCAAGAGGCAGAGACAAGCCTATCGAGCTCATGGCAGCGGCTGTTGCTCCCAGGTGGCGCACAGATCTAGCAGTTCATGCCTGCACCGGACATCCAACTGACGATAAACACGTTTGAAGATGGTTGCCGTTTTGGCTGTGCGGTTCTCAGTATAAACCCCAGTGGCGCGGGGCGTTAGGGAACGCATCAGAGCGGTATCCCTCATGACTTAATTAGTGATTTCTGTTTCTCCGCATTAGTTTACTGTATAGAACAACTTTTATCCCGAACTGTAATCAGCCTGCCCAGAAGAATAGAAGACAATAAGCAGCCTGCCGTTTGAAGTTTCTCCGTGTTATCTTGGGCACTTGAATGAAAGCCCCGAGCGGCTTTCATCTGAGTGTAATGATGGTCCAACAGGCAGGCATGTGTGCCAGTTGAAATCCTGCACTAGGTTTTTACCTGCATGTGATTTCTGTTTATATGCTTATGGAAAAAACATTATTTTCATGTTAAGATTAAACACAAACACAGTATATATATTATATACACACATACAGTATTATATACACAGTATATATATATATATATATATATATACACACACACACATATACATATACACATATATGCATATATATATTTACACACACACACACACAGTACATACATACTACATAATGTACATTATTTCATTAATATTAAAAAGCTATTTTCGAATTATTCAATTGATTATAATGAAATCAAAAGTTCACAGATTTAATGCTAATAGTCCTTAAAACCTGTTGTAAAATTACAATAAATTTGGAAGGTTTTATGAATATGTATATTAGCAAAAGCTGGACATTATTCCTAGCTCATTATTGGGAGTGGGCCTATTATTAAGAGATGGCCATCACTTAATACAGAATTTTTAATAACCCCCATATATTTTATATAAAATAACCTGTTCCCTTAATAATCAAAGTGACCTTTATTTTAATGGTTATGGACTCCATCCATCCTAGAATACAGCTATAACGAGGCCTGTCAAGGGTATATGAATACAAACGTATTTGTTTTATATCATGCAGATGAGAGCAGCCATCAATGAAACACAGTAAAATTAAATCTGCTTATAAAACGGATGTTAACATTTACATTTACATTTACATTAACATTTTAGGGTAAGTAATTGGGTTAATATTATTATTAATAATAACAATAACAATAATAATAATAATAATAATAATAATAATAATAATAATTAATGTATTATTATTATTTATTTTATTTTATTAGTAGTAGTAGTAGTAGTGGTAGTAGTAGGACTATTACTATTATTAATAGTAGTAGTTTGGGCTATAATAGCTATTTATTTTATAATTAGTAGCATTAATGTTAATAGCAAAAGCAAATATGATTAATAAAATATAGACAAATGTATTGATTCACTTGATTTACAAAAAAAGGTATGTAAGCAGTTTTCGTCATGACCAGGCAGGCGTTGGACCTCTCAACATCTGATTTACGGGCATTTTTTGTGGCCTTTAAAACTAGTACGACACCGCCATCTAATGGAAATAATATGATATGCTGCAAATTAACCAAGGAGCTCTGAACGGCTCTCCTTAATCTATGACGCGACCGTAAATTATCGTAATAAATATATAGAAATAAATAGATTGATAAAAAACTGTTACATACCTTTCACCTAATTGTATTATGTTTAATGATTGTATTTGTGTTAATTATAGTATTTGTCCTTGTTAATAGTTATTTATTTTAATTTATAGTTTATTTTAGTTTAGTGTTTGGGGCCATGCACAACTAAAACCATTATTTTTAAGATAATCAACCGTCATGCAGGTCAACTAGGCTACACTGTGGATAAATACTGTACACACAATATAGCATAGCGAGTTCAAATACCAACAAGCTTTCTCCAGATTTACTTAATGTGTCTACTAAAGCTACTGTATAGATAGCGATTTTAAAGTTGGGCTACACTTTGTCAAATTCACCACTAGTTTACAGTTCTCTGCACAGTCTGAAAATGTATTTGAAATACAAAATAGTATTTTGTCATTTGTATTTTATAGGGTTGTTGAAAATTGCTTTATATTTTGTATCAAAATATTTTTTGATACAGATGTGTTCTGATTGGTAATCTGGTGTAACCAGACACAAAATTCACTTGGTTAACAGGGACTGGACCATAGGTCTGGACACATAGGGGAATGTTTGCAGTCACAGCATCTTATTGGGCCTAGACCTCTCTGGAATGTTTGTTTAACTATTGGATAGCCTTCAACCAATCAGTGTTGCTACAACTGTTTGCATTGCTTCATCTAGCTAGACTTGACTTCAATGCATAGCTTCAATGTCATTGCATTTAGCAACCCCACTGGTCGACGCTGATTGGTCCACCATCAAGGGTGGCTGTGTGAACACTGAAGTGACCACGGTTTCCAGACTGTAAATTCAGCGATTTTTTTTAAAGCAATAGTCAGGTGGACGTGGAAACATGGGAATTATTTTCAGAGCACACGCACAACGGACATGGCGGGCAAATTCTGTAAAATCTGTACTCACGGTTTTGCTAGCTGCCCATTCCATGTGCATGCTTATAAAATTATCCAGTGTTTCAGCCCTGGCTCTGTAAATAATAGCGCAAACAAAGTGGTGCAGAACACACGCAATAATATCCTAGCCTTCGCAATGTGTTTCCAATGTGTGGGGAGCTGATTCTGAGAGATCACACTATGGTGTTGAAGGGAGGGGTGGTTTTGTTTTGATTAAGCTCAAATAACAACAAGCTTTCTCCAGAATGACTGACTATACCTTTAACCGGGTCAGTTTACAGGTGAAGGGTTAGGCTAGATCAAATAGGCTGATTGATTGATTTCATGCTCCATTGGGAAAGTATTTCTTAGTATTTAAAAAAATAAATACTTGGCAATTGACTGGATGAACCATCTGGTCGGTTTCGCTGTCGGCACCATGGTCGGCAAACCTTAACCACGCCCGTATAGCTATAAACACAACGCTGATTAGCTACTCGGACACATTCAAAATGATTCCGAGGCTTCCGAGATTCTCACGGCGAAATTAAACTGAAGCTGGTGAGTATTGTATTGTGCACACCTTTGTTTGACATGTAGAGGGTGATCTTGCTATGGTTTGGCTATAGATTTGGTATTTAGTTACATCTTTAAGTAGAGTCTATGATGCTTGGGAAAGATTGTTGATATTTGAACTTGATCAAGACAAAAGCGCCTATCTCATCAATGCCATAGGATGCTCCACACTGTCAATTGGGCTGGGATTGTGATTGTTAATGTTTTTTTAAATGTAATCGGAGACATAATACTTTCCCTGGGAATCAATGTCCTGTTACTTCTAAACATGGATAGACAGATACTTTACTTGTACCCGTTGAGAAACAGATTTGCAAACTCAGAAATATCACACACCTTAGCACCATAGAGCTAGGGTATATAAAGAACAAGCTTACAACCATTGCCCGTCAGATGATTTTAATTTAAATATCTGTATAGATGAAACACTGTTTCATCGTATGACTATGATTGCTAAATAAAACTACCAACTTTGAATATATAATAATAATAATAATAACAATAATAATAATACAGTTCTGGTTACACTGCTTTGGATCCAAGTTAATCTTACATGTGAGTTCAAGGTCTTGATTACCAAGAAAATATTAGGCTATATGCCATGGACTGGCACCATGTGTGCTTGACACAAATGACAAATCCATTGGTGGGTAAGTGTAATGAACGTACTTGCACAATATTTCCTGAAGATAGCGCTAGTGGAACATGTTTGCTAGTGGAACATGTTGACAATGTTTACACAGACTCTAGAAAAAAGAAGATATCGTCTATCGGTATTAATAATATAAGTGGTGTGTTGCTACCGGGTGATATTATTACATCAGGACATTTTAACATCTTATTTTAATTAATTTACTTCCACCTGACAAATCTTGAACCGGATTCCCATGTTTATTGTGAAATTGAATGCATCTCAGTGCTGTACAGAAAGCATGTGAATGCTGCTAAGCCAAAGCCCATGAAAATTAATTGTTAGCATGATCTGAAAATCAAGCATTAATGCAGGCGAGACTATGGGCTCTCAAAAACGTCAATATATTTGTTGGATAACGTTAGCATGGGATGTCAAAACTACTGTATAAAAGTCTATAATGTATATTAAAGGTAAGTTTAGCCATTCTAATACGAACTACTTTTGGTCAAATTCCATGAATTTCTCCTTACAGTTTGACAGCTGTCCATTCTGTGTGTGCATGCTAAACGTAATTCTAGTATTATACACAGCCCTGGCTCTGTAAATCAGAAAACAAACAAAGTGGCTTGGACCAAGCCCCACAACACTATCCTATGTCTTGGCAGGAGAGATCCAATGCCATAAGGCCTATGGCACTGAAGGAGAAGTGTTATTGTGTTAATGAGTTCAAATATCAGCATCTGCTCTCCAGAATGTCTTACACCACCTGCACAGATTAGCCTATACTCTTTTCATTTTTTAGGTTTATTTTTCCTCAAAATGGGCATTTGATTGCAGCACAAGCTAAATCAAACATTATCAACTGGGCACCATATCCTACATGCTTTTAGTGCTAGTCTGCACACAATACAGCCTGGCTGAATTAGGAGCAGCTGGAGCAAACCTGATAGTCCGCTATGATGTCAAACACAGACGCTGCACCGGTCCACAAGCTACACAAACAGACGCACAGCGCTCACTAGAGCTCTAAACACGCAGCATAGTCTATTGCGCATGCAAACCCCTGGCAAACAGACGCATAGCGCTCACTAGAGCTCTGAACACGCAGCCATAGCCTACTGCACATGCAAAACCCTGGCAAACAGACGCACAGTGCTCACTAGAGCTCTAAACAAGCATACTGCACATGCAGTACATGCAAACCCCAGGCAAATTAACTATGTGGTTTCATGTTTCAATCAATTATAGTTAGCCTATGAACATTACTAATAAACCTAATGATAATTAATTTATGTTTGTCCAAAGGTGTGATTTTGAACCAGGGAGAGTGAAATGATAGGGTGCGGGTCATGCTCCCTCAAAGTTTTTTTTTTAATGAAGCACTTAAATGTCAATATCTGGTGACCTGAAAACAGAATATACTAAATACTAGCCTATACCCAGCTACTGTGCACTCACAATCTCAGTTCTATATGATGATAGTTAAAGCCACAGGGAGCCACTGTAGAGGGCTCAGGAGCAGCAGGTTGCAGATCCCTGGTCTAGTACCATGAATTCATCTGCAGGCATCTCACTCACTGATACTTCAAAGACTATGATGGGATACAAAGCTGATGTACATTAAACATCTGTGGACCCATCTTTTCCGGCCCTATCCTGTTTAGACAATACAATGTAGACTTACAAGTTACCTCTTTACAGCTGTGAAATTCAAGAATTCCTCCTGCCACCCTGAAGAATTGTAGTCAGTTTTAACTTGTTTACATAACGTTACATTTTTTGTAATTGTTGACAGACAGACAGATCCTACAAATGGCTAGAGAAGGTCTGAAGTACAGAGGCTGTGATCATGGCAGCTCAAGACCAGGCCCTAAGCAGCAAAGTGGAAGCAAGGATCAACCACAGCAGACTCAATTGAGATAACAAATGTTTTATTTGAAAATTGCAGAGGATAACCCAGTCTCTGACAAACACGCAAGCTATTTCTTTTCTTTTTGCGATCTAGCAAATATTTATACATTTTCTTATAAATTAGTTGTGTATAAGTTGTGATTCAAGTCTTAAATGGCAACACAGGTGAATGCAAGTAAAATAAAGGGTTTTGGGAAAAATGTTTAATAATTTAGTAGGCATTTAAAATAATAATATGATTTTCCCATCTAACAAGCTGGATCAGTGCAATTTCAAAATAAATATTTTTATTTTAGTAGAGCAAGTTAGTTTGATTCTTTAACTGTTTAAACAGTATTTATGATTATCATTGAACTACAAAAATGTCCAAACCAGAGGAAGTCATCACGCAAGGTAAAACTGCCCACATTGAATATTTAACAAAGCACTACAATCCAAATTAAATAAAACTATAAAAACACAATGTCATATTAGTGCAATACAAATAACTTATTTGTAAAACAAATACTGTAAAAAAAAAAAAAAAGTAGAAATAAAATAAAATCAAAACAAATTCCCAGTGGTTACAATCATTTGGTGTGAATTTAATAAATAGATATATCTGCTTTTTAAAACTGTATCCCTATGAGATGTAGGGAGACAATATCACATTAACACATGACAAAATGAGGCAGCGTAAATATGTATTTGGTGTGCTAGTCTACAAGACTTTCAGTTAAAACCTCAGAAAGGTAAAGGCTGTCAATGTTATCTTTCACTTATGGGAAACAGTAAGCATGTAAGATAAACAACATACTTAATTTATCTTTCTTCATGTTAAAATGTTAAATATTCTGTCAGTTATATAATTAGCAACATTAGCTAAAAAAAATAAAAGAAAAAAGAAATGGCAGTAAACCGCAATTTAATACATCAAAATAAGTGCTGAAAGACTCCAATGCCCAAAGAGTTATTTTAAGTTACACTCCTCACCATCAAACAGTCCACGCTCTTCCACAATCATTATGAATATAAATATGGAAACGCTAGGAAATAGAAGGACTGGTTTGTCAGTTGCTGTTGCCCAATAAGTAAACCAATAAGTATACACACCATGCCAGATTTAGTCAACCCCTTGTCAATCATACCAGATATGGTAATATAACATACAAGAAGTGCAAGTTAACCACTAAAATTAACCACTGCTTGGCTCATTTAGATGTTCTACCCATCTACCAATATAATTAACTTTGTCATTTATTAATAATTTGACTTTGGGAAACTTAAATTCAGCCTGCAACTTTGATATCAATATGGGTGTCAAAACACACATACTGACACTGCAACACATTTAATATTCAGTAGCCTATCAGAATGCATATTTAACTGAACCTCAGCCAGCGAAGTGATCCATGTTAAATATGTCCTAAAAAGCAAGCAGCTCATAAATATTGGTCAGTAATTGTGCCATTTCTCTAATAGATAGGAGTCAAAAAGTACAGAACCGTTTCGTTAGCACCCCATGAGAATGTAAGTTGTGAAAACATTTGTCGATATGAGCTTCATTAGCATATCCATCCAGCCGTCTTTTAGGGCCAGTTATATCAATCTTCTGAGGAAAGTTGACAATGTAAACAGTGTTTATATCAAATAAAAATCTAAAGCAGCCTTCGCTGTTAAGCCAAAGCTCTATACGTTTGCTTCATTACATCGCATAGTCCTTTAAAAAAAACAAAACAAAAAAAAAAACAACAGATTCAATGATGTAAGCAGTATGCAAAAAGAGGACATACTCCAGCCACTTGATACCTCATGGAGGGCCACCGATGGACAAGAGAAAAAGAGAGGAAAAACAGCTTGTCTCTGTGTGCTTTAAACTGTAAATAGTAGGGAAGCAAGAACCATTTCTTTTCTCGCATTCAGGCCCAGGTCCATCTGTCGTTGACGATGGCCACCCATGTCTCTCCCTCTCTCCCGCTGTTAAGCTTCCCCGTTTACCTAATGCACTCCTCCTCTGAAGGACTTTCCGACTCATCGTTTTCACTGTCGTCCAACTCAGGGAGGTCTCCCCACAGCAGCAGATTCAGTCCTACACATGGGGGGGGGGGGAGGCAGTCAGTCTACGGATCAACTGGGTTGATTTAAATTGTCACGAGTCATTTATATTGACCTGTAGCATCTAGTCTGTTGAGCGTGGACACAGCGTCGCTGTTAAACATCCAGAAATGACCGTTGTTACAGGACAGCAAGCAAGGTTTACAGGGGACCACCACGTGATAGCCCACAATATTACCACTGGTGGGATGGAGTGAAAACAGAGAGAGACAGAGAGAGAGAATGCACAAAGGGGAAAATGTGTCAGCATTTTATAGAGAACACCTGTGGGAAAAGTGCTAACACCAGCAGTGACTATTATTGAGCAGATGTTTACCCCCCACCCCCCACTGACCCCACCTGTGTACAAGAACAAAGACCCCCAAGGATACATAATGGCTACAAAAAAGGCTCCTTGTCACGCCAAACTGTTGAGGTTCAAGGTTAGAAATACTTTAAATTTAACCATGAGCTCGCCTGATAGGATGTGGTCTGAACGAAAACACACACACACGTACTGTACATACCACTTCAGACAGGCAATATCTCTCAGCTTGCATTTGCAGCTTTCAGTTGAGTAGCAGCTGGCCACAAAATCAACAGTTCTAGAAGATGGGGGGTGTAAAAAATGAACCCTGTCAATCAATAACCGCAGTCACAGTCATCGGATGAATAACGTTGAAGTTGCTTCATAAAAACAGACAGCTATTTGCGCTTACCTGTTAGGTGGTATGTCGGTGGAAAACAGCTCAATTTCTGTGTCTGCGAGGAGCACAGCTTTCATGCCTCTGGTGCAAAGTAGATTATCGCAGAAGATGCAGCTTACTTCAGTCACACACTTGTTTTTGAAATTTGCATTGGATGTAGACATGGCTGTCCTGCTCAAACAAACCACTGCCTGCTGCTTAGCCTACTCGGTCCAGCGTCGTCGAATACAGTAAAAAAAAATACACACATGGGACGTCACCCACGTAAAAATACTAGTTTCACAGTTTTAAGGATTTAGATAATATACTAAATATCTCATCAATGGCAGGCTAGATCTGATATCAGCTAACAGTGAAGATAGCCTCGTCTCAACGACATAAAATAATACAACTACCGTTAGCTTATACGGTAAACAGACAAACCGACCTCACCTATAGTAGTATAATAAATATAACCACCCGTTTGATTATCTCAATTACTGTACACAGTAACCGGCAAGTGTCTATTTTGGCGACAAGTCTGTTTTGAAGAGCGCTTTGGTTCAAACCAGGCTGTGTAGCTAACAGCTACCAAGCTGTCAGCTTTGTTGTTGACTGCTTTCTGTAACACTTCCTGAAACATTTTTTAAACGGGCCCCACGGCTCACTTTCATTGGATATGCGGTACAAAGCCTAGTGCTATTGGACGACTTCGTCGCGTTTTCTAATTTTGATTAGTTGAAAAATACATGTGACTAGCCCACCGCTTAATATAATGTAAGACAATTTGTTGGTTTCCGTGTCGTTCAAACCGTGTCCGACAAACATTTCGGCGGGGCGGGGCTATATGCAAAATTATGTTACATTAACGTATGGTTTCTTTACGTTTACAATGGTTGTTAAAAGAATACTAAGTATTTTACGGAATTAAGTAAAAGGTTTTATAAAATATATTTACTTTAACTTTGCACGTTTTTCTTTAGGAGGGGCGCTGTGGAGTTAGGAGTGGGTCGGTCATAACATTTTCATTTCAACGTCAATTACATGATAGATTAAGAATACCACATTGTAGTATATTCATTACTTGCTCTACATAGTATTATAATATGTTTATGCTTGATACCCAAAATATGTGCTTAGCTTGTGCACATATAGCAAAAGTCAATATAGCCTAATATTGTAAATATGACAATATGTGTCAAATATTAATCTCTAAACGAATATAATTGATGCGCCAAATTGTGCAAATAGGACGATTAGTCTAAACTGTGACAAATGAATGCAGCGTGCACTAGTGCATCGATGCCAGCCCTGCGCGTCAACTAGCCAAGCCCCCCACCCTCCCCGCTCTGCTCACTCTGGGGGGAGATTGAATGCAGAGCAGAACACCCAGAACACCCGCGGTTTAGCCGAATGAGCGAGCCGAGGACTACACTTCTGGAAGTCGGCACACCCCGTTATTGACTCGTTATTGTTGTTTTTATAGGAATGAATAGCTTTTCGTTTCCATTTGCTTGCACCATAACCGGGTTTGAGGAGGCGTTGAATCACACGAATTGGAATACACAGCGGCAGCGCCGAATTCACAATGCGCCCTGAATGAGCAGCGACGGAGACAATACTGATCTGACTGGCAGAGTTCAGAGCTAAAATCTGTCAGTAGGGATTTGCCCCCCCCCTTCCCCCAGAACAGTTAGATACAGGTTTTCTCTACAATATATCGATCTCAATTGACTTTACTGCGAGGGAGACGGTTTGATCTACAAACTCAGTCATGACGTCTCCGGCAAAATTCCGAAAGGACAAGGAGATTGTGGCCGAATATGAAACTCAAGTTAAAGGTATAACTTTTCTAGCTTTTCACATAGAGACCACCGAATATTGTAGGCCTACCAGCCCCAGTGGGATAGCTTAGCATACTAGATTCAACAATAATTCGCAGTGTCTGTATTATGATATTGTCCAATTGTGCTATGAGATCGAATCACATAGTGATTCATGAAAACAAAAGTCTTTTGTTTTTGACAATCCAATTACAGTATGAACGTTAAATGGCAAACACATGGCGGGTCTAAGTCAACCTGTTTTTACTTATTTTGTAACGTGGTGATCATGGTTTTGATCAATTCGAATTGTACCCAACACACACACACACACACACACATACACAACAAAGGCTAAACTGATCTAAATGGTAAACTCGCAGTCATCGTGCTATTACTGATAGCTCACAATCAGTTGTATGCATGTGGCGCTATCGTGTAGGCTGTTTATCCGGAGGGTTTTGATTCGACATGTCTGTGGAAGGAACAACGCAGGGCGTTTTCTTCTCTCTCTCTCTCCTGTCTGCATGTGGGGCTGCCGTTCGCAGCCGGATTTCTTCCAAGCTAGCGTGGACGTGCGGAGGCACAACCGTATGGCTAAATAAAACCGCTATAATCTGCGATTGTAATGAAATGGTCACTTTATGGGCGGCTTGTTAAGCGTCCACTGGTGCTGCTTGAACCGATAAGCCGAGTTGGGAAGAGAGTGCGGATTCCAGGCTATAGGTGTTCAGCTGTTAACTGTTTATTGGCTGATTTACTTAAGGAGATTGGTACCGCCAGGCAAGTCGTCTTCACACTGATACATGGAGCTGCCGCTTAATGCCTTATCAGATCCACTGCCGTGTGCGGTGCTAATAGTTATAGGATATGTGGAACTGGACGGAGTGGAGGATATTGTCTTGCCAAGTCCGTACGTTTCCACTTTTGCTGCAGTGACATCCGTCCAGAGAGGACTACACACGCACACTCACACACACGCACACGCACACGCACACACACACACACACACAGGCTACTTCCTGTATGTCAGCTTTGGAACATGATCCCATTCCCCTATAGCTGTTATAAACGGTTCCCTCCTGTCTGCTGTTTACTACAGGTTGATAGGATGCATTGTATTGGCTGTTGACCATCGTTGTTAGCTGTGGAAGTATCATTGCGAGAGCTACTAGATCGATTAGATTAAGATGGCTGGGCTTGTATTCGATTACTTAAAGGTAGAGTCAGTCTCATTCTGGAGAAAGCTTGTTGATGTGTGAACTCAAAACATAAACACATCTCCCTCAAATTCCTCAGGGTGCTTCCACAGAAGCTTGCCTTCCCCACACACACACACACATGCGCTTTGGGCACACAATGTCAAGGCTGGCATAATGTTTTGTGCGGTCTACACCATTTTGTTCTTATTTACAGAACCAGGGCAATGTGTAGAAACACCAGATTCCTTTTGTCAGAATGCACACGGACAGCTATTGGCTATTAGCATGACAGTTATTACAACAGTATTGCCAAAGCTAGAGGGCAGGCAGAACAAAAACATGACAAACAATAGGACAAATAGTCCCACAGTAATAACGCCAGTGGTAATGACAATAAGAACAGTCGGTATCAGTCACTGGATCCACATTTTTAAGATGATCATCACTTGTACAGTTGTCCTGATGAGCATTCTCTTATGGGACCCTACTACATTTGTTTGTCAGTGCGTGGACTTAATGTTTGTCCATCGAGCCTGCACATCGATTCCCTGTCACAAACACCTCAGTGCTCCCTGGTGCCTCTCTCTCTCTCTCTCTCTCTCTCTCTCTCTCTCTCTCTCTCTCTCTCTCTCTCTCTCTATCACTCACACACATTCATCTTGTTTTGCACTGATGAAAAGGTAAACAGTTCAGATGCTGTGTGTGTGTGTGTGTGGTGACATTCCCAGGACTTTGCTAGCTCTGGGATATACTGGCTGCAGTTAGCCTTCGTTTAGTGAGTGTGTGTGTGTGTGTGTGTCGGGGGGCTCAGTAGCTGTGCACTGCTGTATCTCATAGCTCCTTCTGCACTAAGGGTGTGTCTGTCCGTCTCAATTTGTGGAGGTACGTGAGGCTGTTTGTGGTCTGCTGTGTATGCACAGTAGGCCTGTATGGAAGAATGGAATACTAACTGCACTACCACCTGCAGGTGTAGCCTCAAGACTCTGACTCTTGATGTTGTGCTCTTTATACAGCGGGAGTCCCGTAATAATGAAGACGAATATAACCTGATATGAATGCAGCATGTGAGGATCCCCTCCCGACCCCCCTTCCCCCCCATGCGCACACACACACACACACACACGCACACACACGCACACTGTCTTCAACTGTCTGTGTATGTAGGAATAATAACCCGGGCCGCAAGCATTCTGTCACGATATTCAATTCGTTACGCTATCAGGGTGTCACTTGGCACTGTCACATGGTGGCATGGGAGCCCAGGAATAATGTGGCGTTACCCTTCCCCACCCGCCACTGACACACACACACACACACACACACGCACGCACGCACGCACGCACACACACACACACACACTGTGACAGTGTACCAGCGGTTTAATAACGCCATCCATTTTGAAGCCTGAGTATAGAGCATAATAACTTAGCCAAGGAATGTAGCCCAGGAAGGGTGTGTGTGCGTGCGCGCGTGTGTGTGCGCGCGCGTGTGTGCGCGTGTGCGCGCGTGCGTGCATGTGCGTTTGAGTAGATTGTTTGTCGTCTTTCCTGGTTTTGGGAATGCGCCAACTCACTTAAATCGAAGAAAAAAAAGTATAGTTAGCTAGCTAGCTAGCTAGCTAGCAGCTAATTGCTTTCTTTGGGCCTTGTTAATGTCAGCGTGTGCCTGCCTGTGTGTCCTGCAGCAGCACATCTTGGCACACGTCGGGTGGTAGTGCCAGCTAGTCTCGTTATCGTTTGTTATACAGTGAGTGCAATATGAAAAATACATTGTATAGGTTTTGCTTCTAGTGTGCCTTGCAGTTTAGCATCTCTGAGCATTGCACATCTGGAAATTGTGTTGATGACACACACACACACACACACACACACACACACACACACACACACTCCCTCCCTCCCTGGCAATATCTTTTCCATACTGATATACTGCATAGTCCCAGTAAAAGAAGAGGATTGGCCAGTGTGTGATGTTACCCTGGAGAGAGATGCATGCCTGTGGATATCATCTTGGTGTGTGTGTGTGTGTGTGTGTGTGTGTGTTTACAAGGGTCTCATTATATGAGCAGCCGGGGAAACGTATGATTTAGGCGTAATGGCTACGTTTACCGGCGCACAGTGGAAGAGATGCAAGGCAAGCGCTTGTGTGTGTGTGTGGCTGGGTATTCACACATTGTGAGCATATTGTGTTTATAACTGATGTGTATTTTATCAGACGGGGATGTGCACGCAGACCGTGCAGACACACGGCTCATACAGCATTTATTAGCATCTGTCCTGTAGCCCACTTATTGTATCAGCAGAGACAGCAACGTTATTGTTGCCTGTGCTCTGCCAGCTATGATAGTACTGAAAATGTGTGCGTGTGTGTGTGTATGTGCACGCACGTGTGCTTGTGTGTGAGGTTATGAGGCTGTGGGAAAAGGTCTTTAAGCTTTAATATCCTGTTGTCCACTTTAATATGGTCTCTAACATCCCACAATCAATTACACTGGTTGTGTGTGTGCGTGTGCATTGGATGAGTGGGGGAGAGGCTTGGGGTGCTTGAATACAAGCTGTGTGTGTGTGAATATTATTTGTCCCTCCCTAGTCAATTAGGGTTTATTGATCAGCACAGTGATTCTAGTAGCATGTTGACCACAGGTAGGTTAAATCACACAGCTTAGCATTTGTTGTGTTACACATAACTCTGTGCGTGTGTGTGTGTGTGTGTGTGTGTGTCTGTTGAATAGAAAATGCTGACAATCCTTAAAATAATCTGTCAGGAAGGATGTTAGTGTCAAGAGCAGGAATCAGACTGGAACACACACAGGAAGGTGTGTGTTCACTATGGGGGGTTAGACAAAGGAAGCCTTTCTGAACCTCCTGTGTTGCCTCATGTAGGGAACACAATCAAACACACACGACATCATCCTTTTTTAATTGCATAAAAAAAATTTAAAAAAAACTGGTCAGGTTGCCATGGCAACTTCTGCTGTATGCCTAACCTGCGACTGGACAGGTTGTGGTCACACCATCACGGAGACTCTGTGGCCAATCGGCTCTCAGACACGTACAGGCTGAAGGTAGGGGTGTGCGGTATGATCAAAATGGATGGATATAGATACTTTTATATCAAGATAACGATACATATCACAATATAGCAAGTTCTGTACATTTAATTAATAAATAGTTTCTTGTCATCCAATGAACACCGCCACCGGAGGCTAATCTAAGTGTAGGCTAATTATCCAGGACCTCGTGTACAGAGGATGACCTCTGCTCCGTCTGGCCAACAATCTCACACCCCGGTGTTAATGGAGCACATCATCAATACAGTAAAAATACTGAGCGAGCCGTAGATTGGGTTTTTATTTGATTGGGAAATCCCTTTTTTCATTTTGCATCGCTAGAACAGAATGTTCCAGGCAGGTTGTCCCCACTGTCGCGTGTGTGTGTGTGTGTGTGTGTGCGCGTGTGTGCGTGTGTGTGTGTGCGTGTGAGCACACTTGCATGCGAGTGTGTGTGTTCAAGTGTGTTTGTACAGGAGCAGTAACCGTGTAGCCGTGTCAGCGCTCTGTGCGGCACAGCTGAATATGCTCTCATTGGCTTTCTGTGCCGGTCAATCTCCACGTCCTGGCTCTTCAGTATTCCTTGCAAAGCTTCTACAGTAGTCCTCCTCCCAGGCCAAATTACAAAACACACCATTAAACGCCTTTTATGGCTGAATAGGCCACCTTCTTTTCCGCATATGTATACGTGCACAATATGACCAAAGGAATTATTTCTTACATTTTAGAAGAGAATTAGACGATTAGAGAATTAGAAGTAACAATTGCCTAATATGCGTTAAAACTGGTGCGCTACCACATTCAAGAGTGCGGCGATGTCGTCGGCGATGAAATGGATTCGTGATATTTAACAACGATAACATCTAGCGGAACGAAGAATCCAGTTGTTTACTGCATCTCTAAAAGGCAGCAGGTGACGTCTGTTTAAACATGGCTACACTTTAACACGCTCTGTCCGGTTTGGGTCCATAACTGTAGCTTCTAGCAGTAAGCTATGTAGGGGCCCGTAGGAACACGTGCGCTACCGTCACCGACACGCACAACCTGTTCATTGGGAGGGCCAGACAGAGATGGATGGGCAGATAGTGGGGGAGGGAGAGGTGCGGAGATTCAGGCAGCCGCTGGTGCCAAGTGGGTGAGGTCAGCGTTCCTCGGCGCCAGATGTTTCCAGATGCTCCGATTGGCCGGCAGATGTCCCGCCCGCCCCGGTTGGTTCGTGCAGATGTTTTAGGCAGTAACCATGCCTCCAGACGCTGGTGTGTTGTTACCTGTCTGTGGGTTTGCATAAATCCAACTGCTGCATTCCAGCTAGACAGCTGGCACTTCATGGTGGAGTTACAGAGTGTTCGTGCGCGTGTGTGTGTGTGTATGTGCGCTGAACCCAGGGTTAATTTAAAGGCCGTGCCCTCTGTTAGGGTGCTCCATTCAGGTCGGTAATATCTTTGTCACGCACGCACGCAACACACGCACGCACGGCACACACGAACACACGTACGAACGCACGCACGCACGCACCGCACACGCGCACACACACACGCACGCACCGCACACACACGCACGTACGCACGCATGCACACACGTAAGCACACGCGCACACACACACGCACGTACGCACGCATGCACTCACGTACGCACGCACGCACGCACAGCAACAGCAGAGCAACCTGTGAGAGTGTGTAAGAATGCGAGCCTTGTATTGGCCTCCCCCTCATGCACGCACACACACACACACACACACGCACACGCACGCACGTTACCCCTACTGTTTTTTAAGTCTTTATTTTTTCTTTCGCTCAGCCTCTGTCAGAAGAACAAAGAGACTATTGTCAAAACCACTGGCGCTTAAGTGGTCGGTCAGTCTCTCTCTCTCTCTCTCTCTCTCTCTCTCTCTCTCGTCATGTATGTCAGTCGTGTGATGAAATCTGAGACGGTCTCTTTAGACACGCCTCTTTAGGTAATTTAGGCCCAATAACCACCACTTTATGATTCCAACATGTGTGACCACACGTGTGTGTGTGTGTGTGCATGCGTGCGTGCGTGCGTGCTTCCACGCAGTGACTCACGGTTCATCTGAGAGAGGATGCTGTGGGTATAAAAGCACGGTCAAAAGCTGTGCGCCCTGATCTATATAAAGCCAAAGCAGGATCAGAAACAACGGAGCCTCGCACACACACACACACCCTGTACAACAATCAATAGGCGTAGTGCACTGTAAATAAACACAACAGGGAGAGAGATGAAATGGGAGAGATTGGATCGCTCCCCGGGGGAAGGCTGGGAGGAAACAGGTTGCGTTTGAACAGCCCTCGTAATACGTGGCCGAGAACAGGAGGAGGAGTTTGACCGGGGGGGTGGGGGGGAATATGGCAGCAATAGACCATGGAATCTGGAAAACGCAGGAGAGTTGAATTTTTGTGTGGCTACTCTGACCTTATGGAGTGTATTTGTACACTGTCTACACCTCTCTCTCTCTCTCTCTCTCTCTTGCTCTCTCTTGCTCTCTCTCTCTTTTTCTCTCCCTCTGTGCTTTTCATTTCCAATCATTTACAGCTCTTCTGCAGGAAGGCAAAATGGTTGCCTGGGTTACGGATTTGCCCCCATTTTTCTGAGATTTCTATTTAATTTTATTTGGGGTGGGGGGATGCCGAATAATGCAGATTTCTTACCCCAGCAGGGCTTGCCAAATCAAAGTATCACCCCCCTGTGTTCACACACACACATGCACACAATTAATATACACTGATGATGATAAACTTTTAGTTACACTACATGTATTATTGGTGTGTGTGTGTGTAGTATTTGTTTGAAAGATTATGAGCTGTTTTAAAAATGCAGGCAAAATACACAACTGTGTGCGTGTGTGTGTGTTAGTCTCGCGGCTGCAGATTCAACCGCGAAGCGTTGATGAATGACTCCATTAAAACGGCATTAGCAGAGGTGTGAACCCTGGATGGTGGGCATGGCGCCTGCCATCACACAACCGCAATCCCTTTCTGAGTGTGAGCGATTGGCTAATGTTTCTTCTTCTGCTGCTTAGAGAGAGTGACTACTCCCATTGTCTGCAAGTTGTCCCCAAGAGCTTTTTCCCTCCATTTACACCACTTCTACAGTTGCTGTGGAGATACAAGGCTCAAAGGGCCTTCTTCAGAGTGCTGAGTCGTACTGTAGCTTTACACTGAACCTAAAAACAATGTCCAGTCCAGTCTTTGAAAAATAATTTTAAAATATGCTCTAGGTTGCATAGTTGTCTTATGCCCCACCCCTGTTGCTGTTGTTGTTATCTTGGAGCGGCTTGAGAAATTAATACAATGTGGATGTGCCAAAACCTGCAGTTAATCTAATGGCCACTTGGGGCTGGCTGAAAAATGGAGTCCATTCCCATAGAATCCAATGTTAAAATATCCGACTTTACAGCAGGAATAAACTTGTTTACAGCCTGATTAAAACATTGGTTTTGGTCTCTACAGATACTGTCAATTACATATACTTCACACAAACGCACACACATGCAGTACATAGACATATGTATACGCACATACATGAACACGCACACTATTACATACATATTTACACACAGATACATACACTACACATTCACAAATACACGCACGCACACATACAGTACATACACATATACATAATATACAAACACAGACAGACACGCACAGTATTACATACACATTAACACAAACACGCACACACACACGGACACACACATGCATGCACATACACACAAGCTAAACAGCATGATTACTATCCGAGTGAGTGCTTTGCGCTCCTGCTAACATCTGCCTCCGCAGTTATCCAGTGCACGTGCACACACATGCACACGCATCTGCACATGCGCGACACGCCCCTATAGAGATCGCTACGTGCGCGTGGATGTGTGCGTTCATGCCTGTGTGTGTGTGGGTGTGCGTGCCTATGTGTTAGCGTGTAGCTAACGTTGCTCAGACGTGTTGATGCTGGCGGCAGCGAGCTAGAATGTGGCTCCTCCGTCACGCCCAGTGCTGCCGGAGGAGGCAGGGGAGAGGTGGCGGTGCATGCCTCAGCCCTGATATCTATCTGCATGGTTTGGAGCCCTTTGTTTCTTGTTTCACAGACTCTCCTTCCGTCTCTTACTTGACCGAGTCTGCTGATCCATTGCTTTTGGGCGCCGTAACCTACGGTTATGGCTGGAACACAGACCAGACCACTCGCCGCGTTAACGCCAAGTTTACTGCATCCAACGTCAAATGCAACGCCACGGCGTGCGCTGTTTGCGGCCTGGCTGCGCTCACCTTTACGTAGCGCTCGCTAACGTACGTACACAAGGCCCTACGGACCTAGCCAGTCAAACCTGTCAATCTGCCAGTCAACCTGTCAATCAACCAGTCAACCATCTGTCCGCCTTTCATCCAGTAGTCCTTAAAACTACGGGTGGGAATTTCATGAACAGGATTTCAAGATGTTTTTAAAAATGGCGCATGGAATGTTCTGTTAAAGCAGTACTGAACATGTGATGAATCCTTGACTAGCATCTCTACCTCAGTATAAAGTAATCCATGCTAACCAGTTGACCACTGTTACACGTGCAGCCCATGTGCTGATGTCCACAGTGGGGGAACCCTCTCAGATTACCCCCCTGCCTATCCCCCTGCCTCTCCCCTATCATCCCCTCTCCTCCTCTCCTCCTCCGTTCCCCTCTCTTCTCCCGGCTCCACATTCCGACTCAGTCCATGTGCTCCTAACACACACAAACACACGCACACACACACACACACACGCGCGCGCACACGCACACACATTTCAGCTGTGCAGCGGCCCATGCAGGACTGGAAGTGGGTGGTTTAGGTGTTCCCTATCTATAGGAAGTTCCCAGAATGCACTGGGCTGCTGGATAAGTGACAAGCGGGTGGCTGGGTGGGTTACGGGGGGGGCTTTGTTTCCGTGACGTTGTGGGGGGGAGGTGGGGGGGTTAAGGTTAAGGGTCTGCCCTCTATCACAGCCTTCCTCACCCCCTTTTCCTCTTTCATTTCATTACATCATTCACCCCACCCCCTTCCCTCCACACACACACACACACACACACTGCGGTTAAAGTTTTCAGAGGGAGCAGTGGGCCCCGGTGGGAGTGGGGGTCCTCATGAGCCGGTGGGGTTCCCTCACTGGAATGTAGGGTGGGTGGATGGGGATGTCCTGCTGCTATGAGGAGCCCGAGAGCACCATCCTGTCTGCCTGTCTGTCTGCCTGCCTGTCTGTCTGTCTGTGTGTCTGTCTGTCTCCTGTCTGTGTGTCTGTCTGTATGTCTGTATGTCTGTCTTTCTCCTGTCTTTGTTTCTGTCTGTCTGTGTGTGTGTGCCTGCCTGCCTGTCTGTCTGTGTGTCTCCTTTCTGTCTGTATGTCTGCCTGTCTGTCTGCCTGTCTGCTTGCCTGTCTGCCTGCCTGCTGTCCATGGCAGCTCCAGGAAAAAGGTTCTGTGAGCGTTTCCAGGAATACAGAAAGGTTTCTCTCTCTCTCTCTCTCTCTCTCTCTCTCATATATATATTGTGGAAACTAACTATAGGAACTTGCCACATTAAAGTTATAGTTGTTAGCTTACCATACCAACCCGGTACTCCTACACAGCCCTTCTACACAGACATTTAACAACAACACCCTAGGCTTTGCAAAGCATTTCCAATGTGTGGCGCGGAGCTTCTGAGGCAGCACCTTATGGCATTGAGGGGAGACATGTTTTTGCTTTGATTTGAGTTTGAGTTTGAAGTAAGCATTCTCGAGTATGCAATTTAAAAGATAGCTGAATGCACGACTTACAGTATATGTTAGCCCATTAATGGACACAGATGTGGAATGCACCTGTTATCTGTTAGAAGAAGAAGAATACATTTATTTATATAGCACTTTTCTCAGTTCAAAGTCCATTCCTAGGACACGAAACCGGAAAAACACGGTAAATAATACCAGGATAAAGTACCAGTAGATCGCTACCGTATATACATACACAATATACGTTATGTATGTGTACATAAATATACACATACACACACATGACATTACACAAAACATTTGACTCAAATGGCTGCATAAACAAATTAGTCTGGTTTTGTAAAGATATCCGCAGACCTCAGAGTGACCGGGCACCCACTAGTAATGGACAAAGTTGACTGAATGCATCAGTTATCTGGTATCCCAGCCTAGTACAGAACACACATCCATGCAGGTGGCTGTTACGTCACATTAAGAGCCCCTCGCCACGGTCGGGTACCGTGTCTCGGCCCGTGTCTCGGGCCGCACCATTGTCTCCAGTTTACCCTGCACACACGTCACAATGATGGCTAGTGTCTTGTGGATGGAGTGCATCACTGTGACATAGCTGGCATTCCATGAGGTCCGCTCGCACGCATGCACGCACGCACGCACACAGAGTGGCTTCAGCATTAGCCTAGACAATAAGGTAATGGAGGCCATTTTGAACAAATTACTGTAGAGGGAGAGAGCGGGAGAGGGGGAGAGAGAGAGTTCTTTGTGCAACCTGGACAAAAAAAAGCAGGGAGTTTTCTTTTCCTCTGTGTGTGTATGAGTGTGCGACTGAGGAGAGAGAGAGAGAGAGAGAGAGAGAGAGAGAGAGAGAGAGAGAGAGAGAGAGAGAGAGAGAGAGAGAGAGAG
>JAODUH010030843.1:9443-22682 GCA_027564835.1 Typhlichthys subterraneus
TTTACAGGAATTTTGCTACATTTTCAGAAAACAATTGTCTGGTGGCTTTATTTAGAAATCACTGTGTAACACAAGCTAGTAAAATGTTAATCAACATACCTCACATTCCCAGTCAGATAGCCAAAAGTACTACACTAACTGAAACAAAATGTGCACCTGGAAATTGGAATGAAATGGGTCCTTTAATTACAACTGCTTAATTGCTACTGTGCAACACATTTCTAGCAAACTGGGTCCCATGTCTGTCCGTGATACTGCATGTGTGGTTGTTTGCTGATGAAAAGTTTGTGTAGCCTACTAACTTTCTTACTAGAATTGGTTATGGTTTTAAAACATATTTATAAAGCCACAAGAGGTAAACCACTACATGCAGACCATCAGCTGACCGACATAAATTTGACATAATTTGACTCTGGAACAAATGTATAACATATTATATACTGTATAATAAACAGTTATAGGGAAAGTGACTTTTTTCATATTTGTAAATACTATCCCAGTAACAGGGTGTGTTAGCAGCAGCATTGCCAAGTAACAATGTTAGCAAAGTAGCGCTGAACCTCCACAGTCTCAATGAGAAACCCGTTTGGTTGATGAAACCCGGTGATTTCACGGGACACTGGCTGCTGGAGGTCTCACACAATTCTATTGTGTACGTGTGCACATACAACAAGCAGTATATTTTGTGTTTTTTTTTGTTTCCTGTGGTTTTGAGTAGTTTTCAGCTGTTTATATTGTATACTGCACTGTACAACGTGAGTTACAATTACTGTATTAAAGGCAGGATTAGTCATTCCCGAGAACACTTTTTTCTAGTAACAGTACTAAAGATGGCTATATTTACAGAGCTAAATTTACTAAGCTCAAATCACAACAAGATCTCTCTGCAGCCCTCCACTGTGCCACTTCACACATAGAAACACATTGTGAAGCAAAGCACTACGGTTTTTTATGTGAACGGTGTTTGCCATTTTGTTTATGTTGCTTTTTACGGAGCCAAGGCTGTGTTGAAACACATTCTTTTTTCAACATGCACAGAGAATGGTAAGATAGCAAAATGTGAGGAGATATTTATAAACTTGAGAAAAAGTGTATTATCTTACAACTAGCTTGCAACAGTTGACTATACCTATAACATATTAATAGTTCTTAAAAAAAACATGCTGGTGAAACAACTAATTATTCAAACATGCAACAAAGACACATTCCGGTTTAAATAACTTAAAATTAGTACTGCATCTGCGTCTTACTGTCCTTCCTTATATAAATTAAATTAAAAAATAAAATAAAAACAACTGGCTTTACTCATTATGTACTGATGACATTTCTACCGCTAGACCCCTATTTCTCAATAGATAACGTCACAATTGTAGTGAGAGACGATTCTGGGACACTACTGCACAGTAGGGAAGACAACATGGAATCAACATGGAATCCTAATATATCCTTGGATACATTAGGAGGAACCATGCGGATTCCATCCAAAGCGTGGAACAGTGGACCAGCTCTTTGTCCTCTCACAGATAATTGAGTGGGCCTGGGAGTTTTCCAATCCAGTCTACATGTGTTTTGTGGACTTGAAGCATACAACTGTGTCCCCCGAGAGATTTTGTAGCAGGTGCTGCGGGAGTATTGGCTACCAGGGCCGCTTCTGCGTTCCATTAGGTCCATGCACACCCAAAGCAGGAGCTCTGTTTGCATACTCGGTGATAAGTCATCCGTTTTCAGAGTTGGTTTGGACTCCGACAGGGCTGCACCTGGTCTCCACTCCTGTTCATGATATTCACAGACAGGATATCAAGGTGTAGTCGTGGGTCGGAGGGTGTCAGGTGGGGGAGCAGAAGGCTTTTTGATTATGATGTCGTCCTTTGTGATTCTTCACACTGGGCCCTCTAGCAGGCTCTCGATCGGTTTGCAGTGGAGTGAGAAGTGGTTGGAATGAGCATCACCTACAAATCTGTGATTGTGGTTCTGTCCTGGAAAAGGGTGGTTTGTCCCCTCCCCTGCAGGTTGGAGGAGTTCAAGTATCTCAAGAGTCGCATTCACAAGTGAGGGTGAAAAAGGTATTGTGAGATGTAGCGGCGGCAGTAAAAAGGGCATTGTATCAAACTGAAGAGCTGAGCTGAGCCATAAGGCTGTTTACTGGTTGGTCTACGTTCCCTCTTACCCATGGTCACAAGCTTTGGGTAGTGACTAAAAAAATACGATCACGAATACAAGCGGCCGAAATGAGTTTCCTCCGTAGGGTGGCTGGGCGAACTCTCCGTGATCGGGTGAGGAGCTCTGTGACATGGGAGGAGCTCAAAATATAGCCGCTACTCCTCCACACTGAGATGAGCCAGTTGAGGTGGTATGGGCACCTGGTAAGTTGCCCCCTGGTCGCCTTTCAGAGGAGGTGTACCAGGCACGACCAACTGGGAAGAGACGCTGTGGCAGACCCTGGACAGGCTGGAGGGAGTATTTCTCCCATCTGGGCTGGGAGTGGCTGGGGATCCCCTAGAAGGAGCTGGTGGATGTTGCTGCAGACAGGGATACCTGGGCTGCTCTGATGACCCTGATGCCACCGCGACCCTAATGGATAAGTGATCAAGATGATGGAGGGAGTGTGCTGGGATACTACTTAACACTAAAAAAAAATGTGTTTGCACTTACTTTACAATAGACACTCAATTTGAATGTACTGTATGCGTTAGCCTACTTTAAAATCCATATGAGTTTTAGTGCTCATTGTAATGTAATTTACTGTTTGCATTCTCACACACATGCAGGCGGTTCCCAAATTACTCTACATGCTCACCACAAATACAAGACCACAACAGAATTTGCCATTGGCACGCTTCCCCATCATTGACAGTGGTTGACGTATCTGGCCTGTCACTGAGCTAGCTACATAAGTGTTCTTCATTCTGTTGGAGAAAATGTTTACTTTGAAGGCATAGGCTTAAAACAAGCATTGGTTATTGTATGAAAAAGGTTAGTCTGAGGCATGGGAACTAGGCAATCTCCTTCCTATCAATCACTGCAGATAACACCTCTCCTCCAAACGCCAATCCGTAAAACAGACATTTTGTGATGGCTGTAAACACGCCTGATCAGCTGTGCTTTGTTATGTTTACAAATGGCAAATACTGTAGCAAACAGCCTTGTGGTTTAGGGTAAAGTCCCATCCATCACACTGTGTTCTATTTCTAATCCAGGGGCCACCATGTGCTTTCACTTTCTTTTAAAGTTCAGTCTGTAAGTTGTGTGAAGCAGGTCTGTCGATGCTCGGCTTCACCAGGGAACACGTGACAAACCTACACGTTTTGGATGCTGAGCTCTTGCGAGATGGTAGAAAAGGCATGCCAACATCCACCAATGGAGCAGATTCTGGTCTAAAATCAGATAGCAGTTGTCAAACCCGCCCTTCCTTCCCAAGATGATTCATGGAGGGTCAGGAAATTATATCATGTTTGATTATTTTTTATTTTAAAAAGCATAAGATTTGCATTACATTTTCAATGCTGTTTAATTTACTACATATTTTTAGTCTGTTAAAAGTCCCTCAGGCACTGAACCACTTCTCTTTGATGATTGTCTATCAAAAAGGTTAAAATCCATTTATTGCAGCACGGCAAACATGGTCAATATTCTCCTGTATCAGAAATAAACAGTTATACTCTGTGCTACATACGTCTACAAGTGCATTTTGTAATGATTTGGTCATGCCGTGCATCAGTCTCCAGACAGAATGCTGAGGGACCGAATATTTTATAGTCTCGGGATAGTCACAATCTCTACCTCTGGGTCAGGTTTCATTCCATCCATTACAATCTCAAAAGAATTCAAACTACTAAAGAGAAAATGGAGATTTAAAAGCTACTCTCCCTCTCTAGAAGAAATTAAACAGTCCACAGACACTCAGAATTGGGCTATTGACCCTATTAATCAGGGAAAACTATACTTTAGCTAAAACTAAACCCACTGCTTCCATGCCAGAAAAGTGATGGTTTAAGAGGTTCACATATTAGGGTCCCCAAGTTTAGAGAATAACGGGGAAATATAATAATAACAATGATCTCACTGAAGGCTACCTAACTGTAAGAACATCTAGTAAATGTCAGTAGCTTTTAAAGATTTATATCTATCTTTTACTGTTCACTGGCCTCTGCTTAAACCTCTGTGGTCACTGTTACTGGTAGTTGTGGTTTGCAGAGACATTTGATATAATTTGTTGCTTTTTTTATGACATAATGACGCCTTAACTTTCAGGATTCAGCCTTTATCTCTAACCCCTCAAGTGCATTGACTCATCTAGGGGTAATTGAGCAAACAGGTCGACCATTAAAACCAAATAAAATTGGATGCATGTCTTCTGGAGGAATAAACTCAAAATGTCTTCCTGTATTTATGATAAATACAGCCACTCCTCTTCCTACTAATACATAGAGATACAGTTTTACTATTTTTAACTAATGCTGTGCCCACATTTACCGTAAGCACATAAATAAAAATGCCAATGTTTTAACCATTGCAGCGAATTCTAATTGGTTACCTTCCGTTTACATTTGTCAGGTACCGATTGTTAACCACCATTAATCTTTAGGAGTAATTCTATTGACATAAATGTGTTCATTTGTAACACACCTAATGTAGAACACCAACATCTGTCAAGTCAAGCTCCTTGTAGTGTTTGTGCAAAATTGACTCAACTCTGATTCTAAACCTAATCCTAATACTGTAGACAGTGTAAACATCCCTGTACTGACTAATTCAGTGTTCTTAATATACATAATGCCTAATTTTTACCCTTCTTAATCCCACCTCACCATATCCGATAAACAAAAAAGGCACATAAGCAACCAGATTCTGTATATACACCAAACCATTCACACACATTAAGCAGACTGAGTCACAAAGTAAATCTGTAATTCATTTTGCAGAATGGGTCAGTGTTCTATTCACGATGGGTGGCAATGGAATTCCATGGCACTCCACTACTGTTTGCCATTTAGCTTCACCTCAATCCAGAATAAAGGTCTCTGGAGGCTGTATGGAGGTTGTTGGAAGCCTGATAACGACCCGTTCATTTGAATCAGGTGTGTTGGAGCAGGGAGAGATCTAAAACATGCAGGGTGGGGCCCCCCAGGACTGGAGTTGAATAGCACTGCTGTGTTGTAAAGTCACTGTATTCTCATTAGCAGGATGCTGCACATACTGAGCACAGGGGTGCCTTTACCTCTGGGAAAAATCAGGGATGCATGGTCTCTCATCTGGTCCTGATTTAATAAAATGAGGGTGGGGGAAAAGTGTTTTATTAAAGGAGGGAAAAATACTATGTTGTTTTTTATTTCTGCATTTCTTGTTCTTTTAGCTTCTCTTTTGACACATTTAGTTATAATAAGTTATATGAGCTCAAACAAGCTCTTGCCAATTCAATCACCACATAATGTCAAGAATTTACAACAAAGTCAATGGAAATGGAATTACATTTCAGGTCCAGCTTTCATCTCCAGCAGAGATATATTGCTGCCTATATGACTCCGTATGTCATCTCACAGAACATAAGGCTTGTTTATTGTTCGACTGAACATCCGAAAATGGAAAAATACTATTTATTTTCTAATATTCAATCCAGTCCATATTTGATGTGACAAATTGCAAACTTCATCCAACGTATTAGATGCGTCTATTAGGCTTCCCACAATGTGAATCTACTCTATCTCATGGACCACCCTGTTTTGCTAAGAACGAGATTTAGGTGTTAGGATTCAACAACAACACAAACCAAAATGATTTAAGGCTTTTGCCAAGACTAACCAAAGACAGGAGTTCCTGTTCGCCGTTTCTTTTTTTTTATTATTTTAACCAGCCTTACGATCCAATTGTAAATCTTACCATATGTTCTAAGAAAGAAATAAAAAACACTTTTTCCAAATCCAGAGTTAAAAATAGACGGGGAGGTTTTGAGGTTATTCAGGTATGTTATTATTTTTATATGGTTATATATTAAAGCCTCAGGATGTGCCATCTCCATGGATGTTGGTAGAAAATACAAATGTATTTTTCCTCATTACTTTCCCACAAAATAGACAATACTTAACATTTCTCAACAAATTTACCATACATAATTAATACAGTACATAACCGTTATTTAAAAACACAATGGAAATCATGTACATGTAAGACCTAGCCTATACAGTATACGTGTCAGTAATTGTAACGCCCACGTCCAGGGATGCGCCGAAGGGTGCCGCAACGGTGTGTGGTTTTGCCTGTGGTGGATTACTCATGTTCCCAGCACCCCACACGGCTAAGGCAATCGGCTGATTGCATGTGCTGGGAACACGAGCAGTCCACCACCACCACCACGTCAAGTGTGTGAGGGCATATAGGCTGGTGACGCCCTGTAGTGTTTGTGGGTTATTATTTACGTTAGCCTAGCAGTTTGTGCTTCTTTATGTTACCTGAATGTACACGCCTTTTATTTGCGTTTGTGTAGCTGTTTGATTCATGTGATGCTGCTGTACACGCCGAGCAGTGGCTTGCTCATATTTCCACCAGTGTGTGTGTGTTCATTCATTCGCACTCCCCTCTCCATCGCGGCATTACAACGTTTACAATGTGACAATATGAGATTGAATATTTTCGGATGGCAGACAAAAAATAAAGAAAATAACAAAAAGGAAAACCTGAAAACTGAGCAATGATTTAGAATAAAAGAATTACTGCCAAGGATCCCCTCACTAAATCCTTTGGAGACTATTGCAATTGCACATTTGTTTTACTGAGTGGGACCTAATACCCTGAAGTAAGCTCCCGTAAAAATGCCACTGAAATTGATTACAGGGAAAGTCGATCGTCCCATTGATAATGTGTTGATTAAATATTGGCTCACACACGGCAGCATCCCGTAAAAATTCATAAAAAATTAAAGCTCCAACAGAGATGTCATTTTGTGGCTGGCTCTGTATGGCTAATGTTTCCCTCCAGGAAGCAACAGGGTTATAGCTAAAACCACAATAACAACAGAAAACACAGTGCTTCAACTTTAGTCCATATGGAGAAGATAAAAAATGAGTTTTATTTTGATCCTCATTCTGCAATTCTGAAGAATTAATGCTACAAAAGGTCATTATGAAACATTGCCCAAAACCCACTGACATCAGACTACATTTCACTGGCTGGTATCCTCAAAAACAAAGAAAATTTTGGCAAAGGACATGATCTGAGCTTGGCTTACATAGCAGAAAGGATATATTTACAGTAACATTACATCAATCAGTGCAATGTGCCCATATATTGAATTATGTTCTCATTGAGAATTTAAATCCAAAGAAACTTTTCCTTTCATAGCATTCATAAATCTAATATCACTGGATAAAGTCCCCTTTACACTTTCACAGTGACATAAAATATGGAGAAAGTCTTCACAATCATGCTGTCACTGAATTGGCATTTCACACAGCTGCCTTTCAGAATTAGCATCAAACATTTACTGGAAGAAAACTGCTCTGTTATGCCATAAATGTGTCTATATATGAGAGATCAAAATATGTTGTTTCTGCGCTTTGGGTACAGTGATAATTGCAATCTGTAGTCTCAAGAGGCATTAGTGGGGCACTCCTGAATATTGTTAAAGGCTTGCAGAACCCCAAATATCTGCCCAGCGTGTCTGGAAACACATGTGCGTTACAAGTGCAGAAGGGGCTATATTCTTGGCACTTAAAAGCAAAACAGCAGCAACAGCACCTCTCCCTCTTAACCCTCCCGCTGTCCTATGGGTCAAAATGACCCGTGCACTTGCCAGTAGCGGGCAGCAACCACAACACGGACATATGACGGACGCGGTTTGCTCCCCCTGCTGCTAGTCTGCTGAAATGTCTTAGGACAGTGGGAGGGTTAAAGCAACCACACAGTTCTACACAAAATGGGGTGATTATTCATGGGTCTGGGCGTGCCACAATGAGAGCAAGGTGTGTGTCTCTCTAAGATACCGTGCACGAAATTTCAAGCAAAACGACAGTGAGACTGCGGCGTGGCTAAAGGACAACCGTAGGGGGGCAACAAGAGGCAAAAACTACTGGAAGGACAGAACACATCCTTCTGTTCAATCCATTATCGCTTTACTGAGAATGGAAGCTGTGCTCTGAAGCCACAGAATATTCTGATAGAAGGCATTTAAGCCACTTATTTTTACAGAAGACATAGGAATGTAGTGTCTTGCTGGCTGGTATGCATGCACTGTGCATATGAAAATAATATAATCCAATTTAAAGTTATTCTTCCTGAGGCATCTATGGTCATTTTATAAAGCCAGCTACACAGATGGAGCATGCTGTAATGTACTTTCAGTTATGGTTATGTGACAGCTTATTGGCAATATTTCAAACAAAATTGGCAATCGGCTATTTCGTCATCCAATAACTGGTGGTCAATGGAACAAATAACTACACATAGAAAAGTTTGGAAGATGTTATTATTGTCCAAATGCCAATGTTCCAAGGTGTAACAATAGTGGCCACATAATATTCAGTTATTTACACTGTCCAAGAAAAAGTGCATAATTTGAGCTATAAACATGTTAGTCTGTGATTGCTCTCGGTGGTAGAGGGCTGTGGTTGCCACTAGAGGTGTGACAATACGCTTAGGTCACGAGGCGAGGCGATACACGATATTGGGTTCACGAGAACAACACGAGACGATATGTTAACACTATTTTTCAACTACCCGTACTAACATTTACATTTTCTACAGTAGATGTACACTGAAATCTTAATTGCCTACCACAGGTATTGCTAATCGCTATGGGCCTACAGAGCAAATTACAGAGCTAGTGAATGTAACCATAAACCAGGCTGAATCAAGCAATTACACATACACTGTTAGGGTTGAGTGTTGTGAACCCAGACGCAGACACAAAAGGGAGGAAGGACATGGGAGTAGCTGACACGAATTTAACAGGGCAAAAACCAGTTACTGTGTTTAACTACTAGTTAAACTACATTTCTGAGTAGCGTGGCGGTAGCGGCGCTGTTTTCTGAATCAAATAGCTTTTCAGTAGCGAAGCTCTTTCATTGATCAAGTAGTGATGTAGCGTCCACAGAAGCTACATTTTCCCAAGCATTTCTGATTCTGCAGCTCAAGCTTAAGTCTGATACAACTGCTAAGAATCAGTACGTGATGCCACCTAGGCTACATGTGTAGTTGACAGAAGCACTTCCGTATGACGGTGATGCCGTAGCGTAGACGTATCCCTGCGCTGATGCCTGAGACTTTGATGCAGGGGACTGAGGGGGAATAAAGACAAGACTTGAGTTTAAGTGATAGAAAGAACAGTGAGAGCAGAGGACACAGCGTATTGTTGAATAAACAGTTGGACTGAACAGTTTTGCCCTGTTTATTTGTTTGTTTTACTTACACTTTTTGAATGTTGGTAAAATAAAATGTACAAAAAAAATAGCTTAAATGTAGTGAACAGGACTCGATCCAGGGTCTCCAGGAAGGCCGAATACTTCGAAATGCTGAAAACAGTCAGCGTTTTCTCCCCCCCCACAACCTGTAGGTGCAGGGAGAAGACCCTCTCGTCTACAGGGGTAAACTCCAATCTAGCAGTACTCTGCCGGGGACCTGTGAGTATCCCCTCACCCGCCTGGTGCCTCACACCCTGGGCAACGCCAGAGTAGAATAAAGTCCATCCCCTATCCAGATGTAAGGTTCCAGAATGAAGACTGTGCGTAGAGGCCTACTAGATCTAAATGGTAGCGCTCCACTTCTCGCACAAGTTCCTTCCCCCACAGCGGTGTGACATTCCACGTCAGAGCTAGCCTCTGCCGCCTGGTTCTGGTCCGTTGAGGACCCTGACCTTTACTGCCACCCATATGACAGCGCAACCAACCCCCACGGCTCCTCCTACGAGTGGTGGGCCCATAGGATGGAGAGGAAAGTGCCACGTTTCTTGTTCGGGCTGTGCCCGGCTGGGCACCGTCGCAAACCCAGCCACCAGGAGCTTGCCAGCGAGCCCTCCCTCTGGGCCTGGTTCCAGACGGGAGCCCCAGACTTCCTCCGGGCATGGTAACTTCTCCTCTTTTATCTTTTCCTATGAAGGGTCTTCTGAATCATTCTTAGTCTGGCTTCTCACCTGAGACCACTTTGCCTTGGGAGACCCTACCAGGAGCACAAGGCTCCAGACAACACAGTTCTGAGGGTCATAAAGACACACAAACTCATGTGCACATAATGTTCACATGTTAAACAATCAACATGAAACAAAATGTAAAGAATACATCCCCACCCATGCTTATAACTATGCATTACCTCAACATAAGGTCACAGGTTAACATTAGCTTAACCACAACTTTAAACTATTCAAACACACAGTGGTTTGCGTGTGGGCCAAGCAAGGGACACACCGATTAAATGTCAAACCTTTTTAGATCATTGTTTTCATTTGCTAGTGTGTGGGCTTCCTCTGCTCATCTGGAGAAATGCACTCAGATGAACTGAGAAGAATAGACACCTGCCAATGAGGTGCAACACCCTTTTCACCAGACACCCAGCTGTTCAGCGGTCAGATTGGAATGCGCTGCTGTTCAAATCCCAGAGAAGAAAACGTTAATTTAAGGATTATGGCCCACACTTTGTACTGACACATGAAAAGACATGGACAAGACAAATTAAATTATATTCACGCAACATTTTGCGCATGAGGTGAGAAGCTGGCGGTGACAAACCAAACAAGGTGCAGAGATAACTCTGTTTTTTGTTTCCTACGGCGCTACGTTCCTGGCAAAAACAACAAGTGAGGTGGAATCCTGGCGTGGCTAAACCTCTTTAGCGTGCTAGCTTCATGTCGACATGCTGACATGAAATGAGCTGAGATATTAAAAAAAATTATAATAAAACAAAAACATGACCACTTACGTCTTTTAAAAATGTAGCGAACAGAAATACATTATTGACCAAAGCAGGAATCTATCCTATAAGTACAGAAATTCACTAAGAGATTTTTTATTTATTTCTTTTTTTTTAAAAGGTATTTGGTAAAGGTTTTTTTTCATGGGAATAAAACTTTTTCCAAGGCCTTCCAATAAAAGCATATTTTGAATTTTTAATTTAGGATGTCTGTGCTTCCTTAAATAGCCCAAGGCTTGGGTGTCCCAAAAAAAGGTCTTAAAATCTTTTCAACTCTGCTTCCAAAGAAAATAAAGGCATTGCGTTTCTGTCCCTGCTCATAGAAAACGTTTCAATAGTCGGTAATTTAGCAACAACACTAAGAATCCTCAACACTAGGAACTCCCAGACCATAAAAGAGTCCGTGTGGTCTGGTGCTACTGTCACGACCAACTCTGAGGAGGCAAAGCAAGATGCGGGCCAACGAGCAACACTTCCTTCTGTGTAACCCGTGCCAACAGCAGGGCAGATGTGGCAAGCTGGATTTCCCCTTTATTCTCACACTTGATGCCAAATTGGGGGGGAAGGGGTATTTTTCCACTGGCAAGTATCAATTACACACTCTAAACAAACCTTTCACGGTTTTACTATCAACACGTTGGTGCACCCTTCTCCTGTGTGGGCCTTGTGATAGGGGTAGACCACACACACTCACGCCTTTCAGCATCACCCTTCCTCAGTATCTGTCCTCAGTGACATTCATGACGGCTCCCTTTCTGCTCTGTGTTAAACAGGCTTTACTTTTAACAATGCTAAATCGTCTTAGGAGAGGTGACAACATGAACGAATGCATACATGATTCTGAAAAAGCTGTGTCTGTGTGCAATACTTGACGTTTCTTAGAAGATGGAGACATTAAAGCAGTAATATATTATTAAAATAGCTTTTCGTTTTAATAACATACATATATTTATTACATTTTATCAATGTAAATGGCCACTGTGATGCTAAATGGTGGTTTATAAAATGGTCATGTCCATGCAACCATGTCTTTTTGTGGGCCACGTGGGAAAGTCTAGAGAATGGTTATAAGCAGGCATGACACAATATTTGTATATACTTATATTAGGCTCTATAACACCAATATCACCATGCTGCATGTGGGAAAAAACACATCAATCATTCCGATTCTTAACGTCCTTCCTGTAAATTGCATGTCAGGAAAGTAGACAGCCATGAAAACAGCATATTCTGCCTAAAACCCATCTGGGAAGGATATGGGAATAACTTCACATGATGGGTTTGAGGCCTAAATGCATACAGAACCACACCAAAACAATGGTCATGAGATCCCTGAGAAACTTGACATGAAGTCATGGGAATGGGGCTGTTACATACTGCATGAAGCTGTTGATCACCAAAGGTGGCAGAGCCTATGTTTTGGGGCAACATAATGTAAATGTACAGTAGGATCAGTAAAGTACAATATCTGTTCAAATATATTAAGGACCCATTCCATGAAAACAAAAACTAAAAATACTTTTCTTATATAAGAAAAGTATTTTTAGTTTTGGAATTAGCAATGTCGATGTGACACGGAAAAGTAGTAAGACTTTCAAAGTGGACTGTTCGCTTCCTGGTCTGTATTGGCTAAAAAAAATGGAGAGAGGCGGGGAAACAGGTGAATGAGAGAAAAGTGCATATGTTGCGTAATTACTGCACAGTTTGTTTGGTAACGCTCCTATGAGGATATGGCCAGCTACATATTATACAAGGCAAGGAACTGATGTTGATCGACAGTACACAAACCGTAAGTAAAAGTTTAATGTTCAACATTTGCAGATGACCAAATCTGTCAACCTAGTTTTTGAGACAGTAACTGGTAGGCCACCATAGCATAAACAACTACTGTAGTCTGCAGGACAGGAATATTATCAGAGTGATGCACTGTGCACATCAATAACTACATTAGATTAATATAGGCTGCTTAAATAATGTTGTGATTTACTTAACCTAAACATTGCTCCTTGATAAAGACGCACTCGCATGTCATACTGAAATTGTATCCCCTGCCGGAGATGGATTGACGTTTTTGGTATCGCAAGTAAAAATGCTTTTATCTGGGTCAGTGATCGGTCATATCATACAAAATATTTAACGTTATGTCCGTGATAATAACAAAGATAGAATATGTCTTTGTTTAACTTTAACGTTTATTGTTTAACCGAAAATCACTGTGTTGTTGCTAGCAGCTAGCAGCTAGCCACCTATCTATCATATCCCTGTACCGTAGTGGCAAGAACGGCAGCGGTTTCATGCTTTGTAACCATTCATTCATTGCAGGGTGGCAGTGGCTTGTTAAATTTA
>JAODUH010030854.1:0-11268 GCA_027564835.1 Typhlichthys subterraneus
CTTCCCCCCACCTCCCAGCCAAAGGCTGTGAGATGCCCTTCGTCTGTGCCTGACCACCCCCCGGCCCACAGGACCCAGGGGGTCTCGGCCCACACCAGCTCTCCCTCCTCCCGCTGCAGGAGCACAGCAACAGCAACAACAGCTCCTCCACCACCAGTAGCAGAACCCCCCGTCATGAAGTCCGACGGGCCGGCAGACGCCCCCCCGCCCAGGGCTAGGCCGGCCGGGAGCAAGCCCCCGGAGCCCAAAGCCAAGCCGGCTTCTGCCGGTGCACCGCTGGTCAATGGCACAGCGCTGCCCGGTGGTCGGAGGGGGGACGTCACCGCCAACGGCCACAGGGGCTCCCCTGGTGGCAGCCGGGAGCAGGACAGGAGGCTCCCGCCGGGCGCCAGGCCCAAGACGTCCCCGCCTGGCGCCACGGCCCTGCAGGGCCAGGCCAGGCCCGGGGGGAAGGGGGGGCCAGGGGGGCCGCAGCCCAGCTCCTCGCCGGCCTCCGGCAGCGCCTCGCCAGAGAACAGCGCGGGAAGCCCCCGCAATAACGGCCACGCCAGCTCAGGTACGCCGCGCGGCTCTGTCTCTCTGTCTGTCTGTCTGTGTGACTCTGGGCAGCGTCCCGCGTGAATGTTGATTTTTCATTAAGAGACAGAGATCGGAAGGCAGCCAAGCAAACACTCCTTGGCAACTGTGTTGGTAACCTGCAGAAGAGGTCAAGGGATAGCTAGAGCTTGCTAGGACCATACACTCATCTTGTGTGTTAACGGCTAGTTTCAGGAGAGGTGGATTCACACAAAATGGTTCCGGTGTTCTCTGCTAAGCTGCAGGCTTGAGCTCTCTCCTCCATTGAAAAGTGATTTAGAGAGACTGTATTCTCCTCTGCCCGCTGAGTCAATATTCAAAGCGACTGCATTAAAAGCAAGAAGAGCACAGGAAATCTTTCAGGCAGATCATTACTTGACAGATTTGTATGCAGGCAGTTTTCAGCTTCATAACACTGTGGTTATATGGTATAGAGTAATTGTAATAAAATGGCAAACTAAATACGCTAAGCTTCTGTTTCATCAGGACTTTTCAGCGCAACATTGAATATTTATACCCTCTCCGCTATTGCATATGTTCATGGAGAAACAAAGACAGTTTAAAGCAGCTGTTATGCTTTGTGTTCTCAGGTGCAAAATCTAAATACCAGACAAAGACGATGAACAAATCATCACTGACCAAACCTCCTCAGAAATCAGACACTACAAAAACGAACTGGTGAGGTTTACCAACCGAATCATAGGCTTTGACCTAGCAATAGTTGTACTGCCCCCTGCTGTTGATGTCCTGTTTATTATTTAAAAAATGTTTACCGCTTTATATAGCAAATTCTTATCTGACATATTATGTTTAAATCTAAAGATGGATACATTAAATATATGTTTAGCCATATTGTGTGTATCTATTGCCAATTGATTCATATTTTTTCACAGCTCTACCAATAAGCCCAGTGTGAGAGAGACTGCCAGGTTCAAAGTGGGCGTGTCAGACAAACCATTGGCTACAGCGCTCAGAGCAGACTCTAAGGGAAAGAGTGTGCCAACACGTCCAGCCGAAAACCATGGTATATATATATAAAGAGAATGTGGGAATGGGACAGTACTGTTGTAAGCACCATGAATGTATATGTAATATAATACATATATTAGCTAGATCGGTGGATGTCGTGGGTTTACAGTATGTAGCGGTATTACATACACGGAAATATGTGCGTGATAGAGAAGGGGCGGGAGTTTGTAGGGTGAACATTTTGCTTACCGCAAAGTATTATTTTCATGAATACATTAATAAAGCTGTGTTTGTGACTGCGTTGGGATGGGTGTCTGTCCACATTTTATTATATTTTATTATTAAATAAATATTTATTTTAATTTTTTTCCCGCAGTCACCAAACACTCCTCTGTGAAAATCCCTGCCTCCCCCCGGAGAGACGACCACAGAGACGCGGCCAAATCATCGTCGTCATCCACGGACAAGGCGGCCAGCGACGCTTCCAGAAAGAAGATAACCAAACCCGTTTCGATGGTGGGAGCCTCTGCTAAACCCGGCGCTAAGCCCGCGAAAGCCGCTCCCGCTTCCAGACAAACCTCTCTGGCGTCTGCTAAAACGGTATCAAAACCGAAAAGCGCCACTGAATCGTCCGGCGAGAAAGCGCCGCCAAGATCTGCCGGCAGTACCAAGAGCGCCCCCAAGAGGCTCGCGGTGAAACAACAACAACAACAACAACAACAACAGCGAGAGGCGGCATCCGGAAAACGCTCGGACTGTAAAAGCGCACTTTCTTTACATGGGGCGCCTAAGGCGGACTGCTCCGGAGAACCAGCGGCCTCAGGCCCGACCGCAGCGCGCGGCGCCCAGCCTCCGAGCCACGGCGGTGGGGAAGAATCGCCCTTTCCCCCCCTGACCTCCAGCGCCCAGAGAGCCACACTGCCACCAGGAGAGCCGGACGACACCGCTGCCGCTCCTGCAGACACGTGTGAACAGCACGGAGGGAGTAAGGGGAGGCAGTCCCCCACCGCCACCTCTCTACCTGCCCATCCCGCCTCAGTGGGTTCCCCCAGAGATGCTGAGCTGCCGGCGGACACCCCGTACAGTGTGGGGACCCCCGCGGAGGACTCGTGGAGCGGCGTCCCCCACCAGCAAGCCAGCCCGGAGGAGTCTGAGACGGGCAGCAACGCCACCACCACCTCCTCCTCGGACGACGTCAAGCCCCGCTCGGAGGACTACGACGCGGGCGGCTCGCAGGACGACGACTGCCCCCCCGGCTGCGGTCCCACCAGCGGCGAGCGCGAGCTCGGCCAGCAGGCGTCCAGGTGCGGCACCATCCGCTGCCCGGACTTCCTGGGCCGCAGCAGCAGCGACACCAGCACGCCCGAGGAGCTGAAGGCGTGCGAGGGAGGCGGGGGAGGCGCTCCCCCCGGTGGCTTGAGGGTGGAGGTTCGTCTGCGGGGCCGCGACGTCGAGACCACCAGCGAGGAGGAAGGGCCCCGCCACCAGCGCTCCTGCCGCCACCGGCCCCGCTCCTGGTTGCACCGGGAGGGGGAGGCGGAGGGGGAGGGGGAGGAGACACAGCCCCCGGGCGGGGTGGAGGCCGAGGCGGAACCCCAGAGCTGCTGTCGCGCTTCCTCTTCAGAGGAGGACGAGGAGACGGAGGAGGAAGAGCGGTCCGAGGTCGAGGTGCTCCCGGGGCCCCCCTCCGAGACGTCGCCCACCTTCCAGGGCATCGTCAACCTGGCGTTCGACGACGACGGCGGGGGCGGGGTGGGCGTCGGGGGGGAGCGTGAGCCCAGTGTCGCTCTCGGCGACGACCCCGCCGGCTTCCAGTCAACGGCCGCCAACTTCCGCCGCTCGGTGCTGCTCTCCGTGGACGAGTGCGAGGAGCTGGGCTCGGAGGAGGCCGGGGCCCTGACGCCAGCGCCGTCGCCCCGGCTACGGCAGCCCGACGGCACCGGCGACCTGACGCCTCCGTGCGACGCAGTCTTCGATGACGCCGGCTCCGCCCCCGACGAGCCGAGCCAACAATCCAGCCCGCTCTACGGCCTCGGGGGAGGAGGTGGGGGAGCAGATGGGGTAGGAGGCGAGGCAGGCGGGGAGACCGACCGCTGCGCCCCGGAGGAGGGCGAGCGGGGCGGGGCGCTGCCCCAGGAGCGTCCGTGCCACCTGGACCTCAGCCACACTGAACAGTACAGCCCCGGGGGGCGGAGCAGGAAGCCCGCCCTTCCCCCTGCCCCACCCCCAGACAGCAAGCGGGCCGACATGCACCTGGACTTGTTATTAAATGAGTCTCAGCAGACAGGGGGCGCTCCTGTCCATGCTGCACAATCCCCAGCAGGTAACGTATGATCTCTGGACCCCCATCACACCCCATCATCACCCCATCATCACCCCATCATCACCCCCCATCATCACCCCATCATCACCCACCATTACCCATCATAACCCATCCCTCTTAGTCAAACCCATCCAGCCTTCCTACCCAAACTCCATCGATGAAGGTATTGTAGTGTAAACCCTGTTGTAGTGTGAAATGAAGGTATTGTAGTGTGCCCCCTCTGTTAAGATGCCTTCTCGTTGGTACCCGAACCATATCATCAGTAAACTATTACATCCTTCAGGCACAAAGGATATTATTGGGATGACTAGTTGTTACAGCTAGTTATAACTACTACTAGTTCAAAAATGAAATGTTCATTTCAGATAACACTATCTGTCAATGTTATCATTGAAAAATATTGTTGAACTTGAATTTGCAACACCAATATCCTTTATAAAGATGGAGATGGGCCTAATATAAATACTACCTTTTGTCAGAGACAACATAGCACTTGATACATGAGTTATAGAAGGGAAAAGAGGCAATGTATATTTCAGTGCAACTCTGTTTTTGGTTATCTGCCTACAAGGATTGTGGTCTAATTACCAATGCACTTTGATGTACATATAAATGCATTATTTTCATATTTTTCTTTTGAAACCATTTTGGCCTTCTGCAGTAGCTTAATTGGAAGTTAAAACAAACTAGAAGCTAACATCGAGCTAGTGCGAGGAGCAAATGTGGAAGTTAAATGACTGAACCACAGACAAGTGTTTTCATACCACAGAACCTTTCTACCACAATCTCCTTGTTAACTATTATTCTTTGATCTTTTTACAAATATTTTGTACAAAGTTCTCAATTTGTTGCACTACAGACACATCCATACTAGAAAGCATTTGGTTTTCATGCTTTTTTCATAATTCCTTTTTTACATTTATTTTATTTACGTTTAACATTATCCACTAGCCTGATGTTGCTGTAGTGGCTTAATAAAGTAGCTGTCCTGTAGTGTGAACTTTTTGTTCAGTAGATTTTGTGTAGTGACTGTAGCCTCCGCTGGAAAGTATTGGATGTGATTTTTTTTTAAACAGGCTTCCATTCTGTCATGTCTCTCTTTTTCCATGATCTTGCAGGAAGAAATACCTGCACCGTCATAAACATTTTCATAATTTCAACGTTAAACCAAATTCCAAAGACCAACACCAAAAATTCTTATTTTGCCACATTTTACCTCGCCTTTTCTAGTGGAAATTAAAGAACCTGTGTTTTTCACAAAAAAAAATCAAACGCGTCGGAAGAAATCTGATGTAATCTGTGATGTGCTAAGTCATTGTTTCTTGCATTTAAAGCCTTGTAACATTGTTTTAAAAGTCTGTACTTGGGACGGGGGGCTTGGATGGAATTTTAATTCCAAGACCTCCACACAAAACATAGCGGCTGTACATTATCTTAACTTGGGGAAAAGAATTGCAATGTGTGGCTTATGTTGTTGAGCTGGTAGATAAAAGAGGCACACTCAGAGAAGCATTCCTTTGTGTATTATTCTTACTATTATTACCTTTAAGGCAGCTGTTCATCCTTTTCATTAATAACCCAAGTGATATGTACCTGACCAGTAGTCAATAATGCTATCAATAATATAAACCATATAAGATAGTGTGAGAAACATTGTTGACGGATAGATAGTTTCTGTTTTTGTATGTGGCTTAACACTTGAAAGGACACAGTTGCGTTAAGGGTGACATGTCAGTAGTACTGATGTTGTAACTAGTCTCGGAGTGCCTCTTGGCGGAGGAGGAGGAGAGAGCGTGGGAGGGGCATGAATCACTTTGTCATTCTGCAGTATTGTCGATTGTTTTTAGGGGACATTGGTTGTGACAGACTGGATCACGGCTGCAAACATGACCGCCGGCCGTCCAAGGCCCTCTCTCCCATTTACGAGCTGGACGTGGGGGACGCCATCGAGCGCTGCTCGAGCAAGGACAGGGTTGCTGGGGATGAGGAGGATGAGGTGGTGGAGATGGAGGTGGAGGTGGAGGTGGATGGGGGGGAAGGCGGGGAGTTTGCCGAGCGGGACTGGAGCCTGCTGCGGCGGCTGCTGTCCGACCAGGAGTCCAGCCTGGGCGTGATACACCCGGTGCCCGAGGAGCTAAACCTGGCACAGTACCTCATCAAGCAGACGCTGGCACTGGCGCGGGACAGCACGCTGGACGGAGGGGCGCGGTGGGGGGTTCCCCACGAGAGGGACGCCTCCGGCGGCAAGCGCTGGGCGGAGCTCATCTCGCCCGCGGAGGACTCTTCCTCCACCACCACCACCACCACCAGCATCACGGTCACCAGCTTCTCACCGGAGGACGCAGCCTCCCCCCAGGGCGAGTGGACCATTGTGGAGCTGGAGACACACCACTGACTGCATTGCCATGGGGGTGGGGCCTCACGCAAAGGGGGCGGTGTTTCCCATTAGGGAGAGTGGACCAGGATGGAGCTGGAAACCCATCAGCAGCACCAGCCCCCCCCCCCCCCCCCCCCCCCCCCCCCTTCCCTCTCGCCTGGGGGGCGGAGCTTAGGGAGGCTGGAAATGCATCAGTGGCAGCAGCAAAAAAGGGGAGGATCTTTTCCGAGGTGGATCCATGACAGTAGCCTTCATCATCTTCAGTCATATTAAATCTTTCAGGTTTCTCTTTCTCTGGTTCGAAGTTTAATTTTGGACTTTGCAGCAGCCTCAGCCAGTTTGCATTTCCCATAAAGCTTTATGCCCTGAATGGACTGTGTCCACAGAAAGAGGCTGTAATGCATGTGGGTATTATTTTGTATGATTAGGCGATCTATAGTTGTTTATCCTTGTCTTTACCTCTAAAAATATCTCAATCCGCTTTTCTGGGGGTGGGGGTTTAACTCTGTTTTCCTATGAATAATGAAGTTGTAAGTCCCGTTGGCCCATGTATTTAGTGTCATTGAAGATAATAAAGCATTTCTGTTTCTCATTCAATGCAATGCGTTTGCTATTTCCTTACAAATGTAAAATAATACAAAAACGTGTAGTTTTATTTGGGGTAATAGGTATTTTAATAAAACTAATTTGAGACGAAAATAAAAAAATAATTGTATGAAGGGGCGGACAGGGGAACACTATGGTCAATTTGTCCTAATAAGTTTATACAATTATATCCTGGTGTACATCCTCGTAAAATCGATGTGACTGAATCCATTCCACTTGCCTTCTTTGACATAAACAGTTGTGGCATGTTTAACCAAAGTCCTTGTAATGTCTCTGGTTTAACCCCTGTACCTTACTGGCTCATTTTATATCCGGGAGGTCCGATACCGACATCACAGAAGAGAATTCGTCATCGTAAACTATACTGTAAATATGCTCTGCTCTGATTGTAGGCTACTTGACACATTTTTTGTACTATAACGATTAAAGATAAGCACATTCCTTTAAATTTCACTTGAGCTTTGACTTGTAATATTTATTTGCAGTAGCTATATCAGCTGTGGGGAGTAAAATCAGCTAGTTTCACAAGAAGTTGCATAACTTATGCAACCTCTTGTGTTCAGATAGGCTACACATTATAGATATTTAAATATTTGTCGGAAATGTGTAGTATCAAAATATAAAATTAATTTACCTTTTAGACACGATTAGTAGGCATCTTATTTTAATTAATTTACCGGTGAAAGTGTAAGACTATAAAAACTAGCATTTTCAAAGTATCTGTTATAGAGGACTTCCATACCCAAACCAGCAGAATATTTGCATTTTAAGAGATCGTATCTTAAAGTATATCACTAAATATTACAACATTTAGGTTAAAACACTAAGGACATATTGTGAAGTCTCTGTGCAAAATGTAGGACTGAAATGTGTTAACCAACTCAAAACACTTTTTGTGTTTTACAGAAATATGATGGTGCTGCTGGGTCCACTCAACAATGATCACATGGGTATCAAAGGGTTAATAAGGAACATGATTATTCCTCATATAAATTGTAAACAAACAAAAAAGGTCCCACCACTCAGACCTGTCTCTGATGGATCTCCGATGTGTCTACATCATCTTGACCGCTTGTTGTAGGGTAGGGTCGTATAGGGTCGCGGTGACTATTGAAGTCATGTCAAGTAACAGTGAAGCGCCCCTTCAGTGGAAAACCACCATTATAGTCAGCACGTCGATGCAGGTGCATTTTCTTCTTATTACAATGTTAGAATTTGTAATGAAAAATAACTGGGCTACATTTTACAATTGTTACCGTTGCTAACAACCATATTGTATAAAGCTAACAAATCAGTTGTTAGCTAGCTTGGTTATCTTACATTATAGAGTTTGGGAATATTAATAATACTACTGTATTCGTGAATACAACATCAGTTATCACTTTGGTAACAAAATGTATTATTTATTTATGTATTTATTGGATTGGAACTACTACGGTAGAACCACGACATCTTGAGGACGCTTTGCGCACAGCAGCATCGGATCCGGTTTTCAGACAGTGTCGAGCGTGGGGCTTTCGTTTTCCCTTTATCTGGTAAATTGTACAGTACAGTAACATGATATTCTGGAAATAAAACTATATACAATATAATACTCCCCCATTTTAGAATTATTCTGACTATACATTTAGACATTTCATTTACCGTACCTATACCCAGGCACCGCATTTTTGGTTATGGAGCCCCATGAACTTCCAAATGATCTGGAGGATTCGGGACTGTTAGACAACATACAGAAGTTTGTGCATGTCCATAGAAACGGCTTTCTTCTGATGCTTGCTCCATTTTGTGGGAAACGGGAATTGGACATGTTGGCATCCCTTCAATATAGGTAAATGTTATATCTTATAGTATGCCCTATATGATTCAGGCCCTGAGTAAGATCTTATGGCGGCTGGATCATGTTTACTACCAAGCATACAAGCCTAGAAAATATTAAACTTTTTTTTGGTTTAATGGGAAATGTTTTATGTTTCCTCCCCCAGATTCTTTGGAAGCAACCTCAGAATTCTACCAGTGAGAAACAATGCTGAGATTGTTAAAGGAATGGTGACAATTGCCAAGGTAAATATGAATAAATTAATGAATATTTAGGCCGCAATTCAAGCCGAGCTGTTATAAAGTAACACATCTGTGATGTGTTGATGACAAGTGACATGTGTTTGCCCTGTAGGCCACTACTAAGCCCCATGTGGACAGCATCCGGGATCACCTGTCTTTGGCACGGGCCCATATCATCGAGAACAGCCCTGTATGGGAGACTCTCAGAGACATACAATTTGGCTGAGTGTTCATGAAGTGTCCTGTCCACTTGAACCCTCTTATCTAATACACACATACTGTTCACACACATTGATATTAGCCAAGATGTGTAGGATTAAAGTTTTATTGTAGAGTAATACCAATTTCAAAAAGGTTCCATTGTTGGTTATAATACCTAAGGATTTTTTATGGGGGGAAAGAAATCAAAATACTTTATGCGTTTGCTGTTCATTGAAAACAATGAAAACATTAGAAACATTGTTTGGGACAAAACATTTATTTCAAAATAAAAGAATAGCAAAATGGTCTTGTTTCATATGCTCACTTTTTAGGCTTCTCTTTGTCCTCTTGTATCTCTGCGATACGAATGATGAGGCTCTCCATCAGGTCAAATGTCACCAAAGCACTTTGCAGTATCTTAGAGGAAGAATTTGAGCGGTTATTGCACAATTCCCCCAGTAATGCTTGCGTGAACTGTAGTAATCAATAGATCAACAGGCGGACAACCAACCTGGTGCTGGACCTCTGGAGGGTTGTCAGAAGCCCTCTCATGTCTCACAGTTATGCTTTTGACTAGTCTGGTTGATCTAGCTGCAGCCCTGCCCTCTAGATTCAGAGAATATTAACAACAAACTGTATCAAACCAGAATGTTAATTCTACAGTTACATAGAATAAAGCTCTGGAAAACATTTTACAGACCACTGCAGCAACTCCTCTGGTTTTACTATTTATGTGTTTTACACAATATGTATATTATTTTATTTTATTTTTATTTGCAGTGGTCTCATAAGTTTTTCCAGAGCTGTCGATGTTATCATTGAGATTAGGATATAATTCCCACCTTTTGTTTTGAATTTCTGGTCCTCTATCAGTAACTTTAGTTCAGTTGCATAATATGCTCTTGATATGCTGAGAGCGACGTGCAGGATTTTCAGGTATTCATCCTTAGTCCTGCACAGCTCTGCCCACACACCGGTCTAACGGTTGGAATACATGGACCATCAGCATTCTGCATTAACAGCAGTGCAGCATGAGCAGGCAGATGCCCTATAGGTGTTTGACTGAGATACTCACATTGCTCCACCATAATTCATTTCTAATAAGGAGATATCGCAGAAGATTCAGACCCTCCATTATCCTGCAGAGAAGGAAAAGCCAAAGTCATTGTATTGGGGAAAGATGCTGTTCTGTAGTTTTTGTTGTTTAGAAATAGGCATGGCACGATCCAGTTTTTTCAGTCCCGATACCGATACAGATACCGGCACTTTGGGTATCGGACGATATCGAGTACCGATCCGATTCCAGTGATAAATTAAGTTTAAAGTTAAGTTGCAAAGTACATGACAGCCTATCTCTATTTTAGGACATAGATGCATTTTAGAAACATGCTGTTGATAGTGTGGCCTGGGTAGGTTAGACATGGCTGATGCTTGACACCAGTACACACAAGAAAATAATACTGAATACGAATGATACAGCAGATACAAAGAAGTAGTCATAGTTCATCTTGACCCATTCAGAAACCACGGACAATAGAGAAACATGAATTGTACACAATAGTACATATAAACATTAATGCATGTAAAAAATAATAAAACATATAATCCACAGAACAAAATACTATGATAGAGTATGTGCAAATGCAAAGTGATTAACAATGGATAACATTTATAGCCATTTTACTCACCGGTCCATGCTGTGCAACACATCTGTCTCAGCACCTTGTGGCAAACACAACACCTCTCCCAGCAAGGAAAGGAACTCTGCTCCTAGGAACCATTTATTCCCATTGTGCAGCTGGGGAGGAATTATAAAGCCCACAGTTAATAATACAGTATTCGTGTATCTCAAAAATCAGTCAGCATCTTATGTTCTCTTACAATTTTAAACCACATCATTAAAATCCTTGTCTGCATTGTATATACGTTGCTGCAAACTGCTAGTGTCCAGAGAATACCTGAAATAATTACACTAATTAAATGATTCAAGCCACTGAAACAAACTTCTTATAGTGATAAGGATGTGCAACAGTGTCAAGTGTTATTGTGTCTTGTATTACCTTCATGGAAAATTCAACTTGATTTTTGATATTCTTTATGATATAACCTTCAATCCCTGCATGGCGGCTGGTTTTTAATGTGCACCTAGAAAAAA
>JAODUH010030865.1:0-22679 GCA_027564835.1 Typhlichthys subterraneus
ATCTCTCGCTCCATAGTCCCCTCACTCGCGAACAAGACCCCGAGGTACTTAAACTCCTTCACTTGGGGTAAGGACTCTTAGAATTATAAATAATTCTATATCAATATATATATTGCATAACGGTGATTTGATTTTTAAACTTAGTTACGGTATTTCAATAAGCTACATTACACAGCGTTTGTTAATGAATAACGGGCGCAGCAGTCAGTTGTATTCAAGGCAAACAAAAACAATTGAATCTACGTGCGGGATGACTTACACTAGTACAGACCAGTGCTAAGCATGCCAAACTATTGTATTAACTCTCTCACCTAACAACAAATGTAACAGGGCTTAATATTACGTGATGTATCATGTCAGCTTCCTCTGCTAACACAGTCAATCACGTCTTCTGTGGTACTGGGCTGCATCTTATTAATGGGCAGAGCCATGTAAAGAGAGAGTGTTTTTTTTCACAGCAATGGTGAATCGCGGAGCCTCAAAATAGTTCCCGGAAGTTAGCAGCAAATACTAAAAGTAACCTATATTGTAAATGTAAACCTGTGCATTTATTGACTACTAATTAATATTAAGTTATGTATCTGTATATCGATTCAAATTGCCCACCAAGCACTTCCTGCAACTGTTTTGCCAAAGGTTTTGCCTCTCCGTGAACCATGTGACCGTTGAAAATATCGAACTTTCGTTGGCGCAACTCTCTCTTTCCATGGCTCTGTTCATGGGATCACTGCTCCAGTCACATGCACACCAGAACACTATCCCTACTGGCAGACTTATATTATTCATAAATTATTGTAGGCTACGAACAGAAAAAAAATAGCATAGTTGAGTTTATTATTTATTTGACTGTAATTTCACATTTCATTTCTTTTTAATTTCTCAAATATTAAAGTTTAATAGGAGATTTCATAGACTTGGCAATGCATTTTTCAGAAGTTTGTAAGTACTCCATTGTGGATGTTCTTATCAGTTTTTTCTGAGGCTCATATTGTTCATATCAATATTGGAATTATACCGTATCGGCCGAAATAAAGAAATATATTGTGATAAACATTTTAGCCCTATCGTCAAACCCTAATCTAGCTCTACCACCATTTAGAAACAAACACTTGACTTCAATCTATCCAGAGTGGCTACGCAAATGCTAACGCGAACAGGGTTTCCACACTATAATCAACAAAGTTGAGAGCAATAGTTAGGTGGAGTCACCAGGACACCAGAACACATGGAAACCAGTGCTCAATACTCACATTGACATTTGAGTATACATTTGAAAATGAGAAACATTGTTGCTTTAATGCTTACATTATTTAATTGCTTTGTCATTCCTAATGGTGTGTTGATATACAGTATGGTTGTGTTGTTTTAACTGTTGTAAGACAAGTATATCTGGAAATGGCAATAAACTGAACCTTGAATTGCAATTTAAACAAAGCAACCACAAATCAAGTTTCAGAGGGTGCACACTGAGCGATATTAACGCTGCGCTCACTTTCTTTTTCCCTTAACGACCTCTCTCAGTCAAAACCCACGCATACACACAGCAAATCAGCATAAATAAATAAGAGATGGCGTTGCATTTCACAGGCTAATCTCCGAGGAGCAGCCAGCACGCTGCACTGGAAGGGATCAGCCCCGGCGATTGAGTGGGACACTCCTGGCTTCAAGGCAACCAATTTGTTTGTTTATTGTCTTGGTGTTTTGTCACGGTTACAGTTCATTGCAGACAGCCCTATCTTGGGCATGCTCCTTTAAATGTGCATCTCTCAAACATGGGTATGCTCTTACCCCATGACCAACCTTCCCCTTCTCTCTCTCACACGATGAAGTGGCATGCGCGCATCACCAGGCTGTATTTCCCTTGCTACGCCGTGCTTACAAAGCCCCCCTCACACACTCGAGCGGAATCACCTCGGTGGCTCTAGCAGGCGGTTCGAGTGGTGGAACAAACTGTGCTTTCCAAACACATTAGCTGGAGAACTACCCATGAACAGGTACTCTTTTGTTTGCAAAGTATGGTGTAATAATCCATGCAGAGAGATTCAGCATGGCTGACATTTTTAGTATTCTGCCAAAGCCAGATGATGTTGAACACAATATTCCATTGTGGCAATCTGTACAGTACAGCAGGCTGTTGCATTTTGATGCAGCAACAGCCTGCTGCTCGCGGCGAGCATGACGCACTGTATGTCAAACTTGGTTGCTAGCAAGCTGTCATGTGACTTGTTGAGATGTCACATGACACCTGTGCTAAACTGACGGTGGCCATGTGATGTTTCATGTCAGTGGTCCTTAAGTAGGGGTAAGACTTGCTTGCCTGCAAGGAGTTTGAAGATTTAGCCTTTAAATAACTCAATTTGCACGCTGAGCATGTGACATGCTCTTTTGGGAGGACTGCACTCAGAGCAGGCCAAAACAGGTGATGTGGGGCTTCGCTTTGAAACATATAGCCTACATTTGCTTCGTCTGATGTCTGCAAACATAAGCCAGTGTCTTCTCAAGCTATATTGATCTGACAGCGCAAGCAGGAAGCTGGCAGAGAACACAAATACTGCCTGGAGACAAGCCTCTCATCCACGATGTTCTCTTGCTGTGGAAACCAACCGTCGGCTCATGCATATCAAGTACTCTCTGCTAGCCTCAGTCTGCACTCTGTTTCCTCCAGGCTCTATTTGGAAGATACTTTATGGTGCTGATGGCTTCTAAACATTTCCGCACATTTTTGTGAGCTAATCTACACTACTGTCTCATACACACTGGCATGGAAGCTACAGAGTTCAGCATGAAGCAAATAGTCACGCTGTTGGGTTCTGCTGAATTGAACTGGTCCAAACGGCGTGCTAATAACTTTGACCGTCACTTCCTCTTCAACAAACATTTTAATTGAAGCAATTTTAGACTAAGTTGCATTGCAAAGTGGAGCTTGCATGATCGGGATAGTCTCACTAGGCGACTTTGTCAGGCGCTGTCCTTATGACATAATGTCTTTGTGTCTCACTACAGGCTTGGCTCAGTTACAATGGTGAGGGTTTAACAGGTCCAAAAGTAACACCGTGCCAAGTGTTTAGGCCCATAACAAATTCTCATAAGTTTTCACAATCACTGCCAAGCGCTCAAATGCTCCAGAGGGTTTCCAGCCTTACTGTCACACAGTGGAACTGTCAGAGACATTCCATCTTCAGTAATCCCAGGGTGGCCTTTGCGCTGCCTGTCAGCAATACCTACCAATTACACGGCACAATAAAACCCTCCAGAACAACAGTGGGCCACAGGCAGCTTCAAGGGCTACTGACGGCAATCTATAAAACACAGTAATGGGTTGCCTGTCAGCGTGTGTGAAAGAGAAGATCTACGCTTTTCTCTGACTCTCTGAGGGGACTTCAATTAATCACAGCAGAATTGTATCACCACGCAATGGGAGACATAAGGTTATTACCATCCCCTTGTTCCGCAGGATGAAATGCGATGATAGCACTAATTGCAGGGGGAGTGGAAACAGCTGACCGCACAGTCAAGGGGATGAAGGGCAGAAGAAAAAATCGGTTGAACAAGGAGATAGACCGAGATAAAAAAAAATAAAAAAAGACGTGGGAGTGTGATAATAAGAGCCTCCGAGAAAGCAGAATACAGTGTGCACATAGGTGCCCGCGCCAGTGTTCACACATAGCGTCAAAGATATCTGGAGCTCATCTTGCTCGGACTTCTTTTCTAAACATACAACTATCAAGAAATATGTCACACTTCTCTGAAGGCGTAAACAGCCTACTTAGCTGTATGGTTTAAAAGTTGAGACGAGGCTCACGTTGCGAATTCAGCTTTAGCCCACAATTTCACTTGTTTGTCAAACTTGCCGTTGTTTAGTGTCACCTTCAATATGCTTTTAAAGAACAAATGTCAAGTGGCTCTGCAGGCTATGGAATTGTCTATTTCTCATATTGCCAATAAAGTTAAACATTCTGTAGGCCTAATTCATTTTCAAAGGGGCTATAATTATGTCATACACACGCACACGCACACGCGCGCGCACACACGCAGAAAGAGAGGTGGAGAGCGGCTGAAATTATCATATATCAACTAAGGTAAATCCATGTAACAATGATCATCAAGTAATGTTTTAAAGAGAGATCACTGTAGGTTTTGCATTTACAATTACAGAAAGTTGTCATTGTGCATAGCATCGCAACTGTAGGCTAAGCTTCTCTATGCACCTAAAATCAATGTGCAAATAATGAAATTGGCACCCATGACAAAATATTACTGCGCAAACAATAATATTAATAAATATATGCTTCAAATTCATAAATATTTGGTACTTTTTAGAAATGCATCTGTAATAAACAGATTTACTGTATAAGATAGCGCATTCCATCGAATGCGATCGAACTGATGTCTAATTTAACACCATGCACGTTATAGACTACTTTTTATAAATAGCACATTGACAATTGTTTATTGACAGATTTGCTAAATAATATTTCGCTAGTGTTTTTGAATAAAGCCTACATGATATTACATTTAGATAGGTATTTCTTTTTTTCTTCTTCAGTAAGCTGTTGTGTGGCTAATACAATCTATACGCGCAATCTACATGATATTTAGTTTTTAATAATTTTGAGAAGCATTGCCTACCTGTCGTTGTGCTGTCAATTAATCCCGGGTAATGTCCCTCTCATTTGTTGTCCATTGTCAACGACAAAAGCAAATATTTTTTAGATGTGCCATTCCCTCGGCTTTTGAAGACACCCGCGACAACACATAACCTTCAGATGCGTGTGTCAAAGCTTGCCAGACGCACAATCCCTCAGTCCGGGAAGTTCACATTCACCAGCGGGCTGTCGCAGCAGTGAACTAGAGCTTCACTGCACCTCCAAGTCTGTGAAAGTTGTTGATGCTCAGAACTTCACTGTGGCCAAGAAGGGCTATCTAGCATGTGACGCTGGCAATCATTTTATCAGGATTGAAACAATATTATATATTTTCAATAAATCCACGGCTAATTCCACTTGTAATTCGGCACGGCATTTGGACAGAATACAGAGGTGCGCAAGGCGCGGAGTCACGGCGTGCGCCTTAGAGGGTCCGGAATTCCCTGTTATCTGCGCGCACGGAAGAAGTAGGACTACGCCGAAGTGTTGTAACGCCATCCAGTGGACACACATGCAGGAATGTTGTGCTGAGAGACAGAAATCTATGCAAACGTTCATAACGTCAATTTATCTCAATCCATGCCCCCATTTCACCCTTAGAAACTAGCTATCGATTATTGCTTGGGAGACACTACACCTCCGGAAAAAAATTACTATTAGTGGTGTTATTATTTGTTCAATGGCTGTGCAAGAAGAAATACCCATTTACTGCACCCATGTGCGAATTCCAGTTACCTCACTATAGCTCTGTTTTTATGGTTTCTCTAGTGTATGGCACAATTAGATTGGTTTGTTGTTTGTTGCAACATCTGTGGTGAGGTAATGTTTTGCAATCAACTGGCAAAAACAACACATTAGTTTCAAGTATGCCAGTATAAGATGGGATATGGTTTTTGTGTGTGGGGGGCAGAGGAGTTATCAAGTGGCTGTTATGTCTGTAAAAGCTATTCTGGGTCAGCGGGTATGCATAACATGATGTGAGAAAGCCTGGTGTGTTAAGACATGCATTAGTCTCCTGAGCTCTTGCTGAGGTTCGACGATACATCTGTTTTTCTCTCTGACATTAAGCCTCTCCTGCCTGAAGCATTAGCGCCCCATCTAAAAAGGCTTCCCCACTGGTAATTGCATTATGATCTCTCCATTTCTCAAGCAGTCTCTTTTGTCTGCCCCTCAAAGACAGAAATGGCCAGAATAATCAATACAACGCTTTGGAATAGCCTGTGGAGAGCGGAGGCAAACATTTGGATTTAGATTTGATTGCTTCTGGACACCATCAGAGTGTTATCATCATAAAGCCATAGCCATCTACCTCACATACAGCTTAGTAAACACAAGCATGTGCATGAGTGCACATGCACACTTATTTTCAAAGAGGACTAAATGCAAAGATAATTCCAGGGACAGGATGGTGTATTGGTGAGGGTTGTCAACTCCCACATGCATCAAAGTGTGTTATTTTCCCAACAAACCTTTGGTGCTGTACCCGGAACCATCCTAGTTCAAAATGGTTCCTGGCATTTATAACATTCAATTTCTGTTCTTTCCCTTAAAGGTATACAGTCAACAGACATTTTGGTGAAAACGTGTTGATATTTGAACTCAATAAAAACAAAAACACCTCTCACATGGGTCCTCCACCCCACACATTAGAAACGCATGGCTGGCTATGGATACTGTTATTGTGTGACGTCTTACCACTTTGTTTGTGTTCCTATTTACAGAGCCAGACCTGTGCAGAAGTACCGGATTATGTTTTCAACAACAGCGAATATTGTGGACTGCGAGGAGATATTTATTTGACAATAACCACGCAAACTGAGATACCGTAAAACCTCTAGTGGGGTTGAAGTAATTGATGGATCAAATTGCTAAAGCAATCACACCTTCTGTTATTTCCACCTTGTTTTTTCCCTTTTCAGGACCACAAGGTGGTGAGGCACACACATAATTAATATAGTTATGAGTTAACTGGTCATACAACAGATAGTATCAACAGTATGTATATTATGCCCATTATGTGAGCACGTTTTCTCATCCCATACCCCCTTCCTTGGAACATTACACACAGATACTCACTAGACACACTGACCTTAATTGGAAAGGTTGCTTTAATATATCAGCAACATTTAATAGATATATGGCAAAGACAGTTAAATGTCTTGTTTTGAAGGGAAATGAGTTGTTGCAAGAAAAGCTATTGTATGTTCAGTAATTTTACACTGTACTTTTTTCCTCTCTCTGGTCTGCTTTTGCCTTTTGCCATTCTGACAGCAAGAGAGCGAGCCAGAGCAAAAAGGAATGACCTCATTAATCTCCGGAGAGTACTATAGGCCTATCAAGTCATATCTCTGCCACTGTGGTTTGTGAAACACTGCAATGCTCATTAAATCATTTGACAGGATGAGGTCAGATGGGAGGTGAGGCTTCTGAAGCTGTGTGGGAGGAGATAAGAGCCTTGCAGAGCTCAACAAGAGGCCACAAGCACAAGGGTCACAGAAGAGGCGAGCCATGAGGTAAACCAGATTATAAAGCATCCAGCATCTGAATCTAATAAAAGACCATTGTTACCAGGGTCTGGTCTCTCTGAGAGCATGTCACAAGGGCCTTTCATATATGACAGTGATTATAACATGTTGACTTTTACAAAGAAAAAAAAATGTGTATATATATATATATATATATATATATATATATATATATACTGTATTTATTCAGTATAAATACAATTTCAGACAATTACACATTACTTCTTTCTAACGATGTTCCTTTGAAAAGCATATTTTCTGTGTGCAGTAACTGTGAATACTGTCAATCTAGGTTTACTGAGGGGCACCTGGCCATTATTTTGATTTAGTCCAGTGCAACGCTGTCATACTCTGTTTATTTTACCCCACACACAGGGAACCTTGGAGTTTCAAGGATAGCTGCCCCGACACAGCATTGATTTGCAGTGGGTTAACCTAAAATAACAAGGTCTACATTTTAACCCCGTCACAGCAGGAGTGTGCTAGGAGACAGTGGGACGTCTACCAGAAAATTGAAAGAAGAAAAACTGGAGGCATAATGGCCTCAGGAATAGAGCCGGCCATCAATAATGTAGTAGAAGCAGGAGTTAATGTCTTCTCTCAGTTCAACAGGTCCACAGGCCCAAGGACACTTATTCCCCTCCAACGTCACTTTGACCACAGACGCTATACTGAGGCTGCTACATCAGGCTTTATGGGAATGTGTCTGGCCAATACTGTCAAATCTTTCCCCAATCACCATTCTAATCACAGCCATTTGTGGGTTTACATCACGGATACAACACTAATGGAGTTTGCAACTTATTCTGGTCTAAAAGACATAAACAAGTGACTGTAAAGTGTGTTAATATACACGACGTGTAATAAAAACATTGTAATCCATCTGTAGGGCACTTTGAAAAGTGATATGAGATAAAACATAGCGCTCAAAAGCGCAAAATAACATAGCATTGTGTTATCAGATTAAAACTTGATCATTTTAAGTACATTGTTTACTAACATGATTTTGTTACACAGCTACAGTATATTGCAATACCACATTCCTCTTCAGTCTGGTCACTTAATAACTCTAATATTTTAATTGAACCAATTTCTTTATTACTCAAAGCAACACACACACACACACACACACACACACACACACACACACACACACACACACACACACACACACACACACATTCCGAGACAAAATAAGTAATTTCCTGTAAGAATTCATGCTAGATGTGTATATATTTTGCAGCAGCCCCATCTGAAAACAAACAAGTGTTATTCATCAGAGTTTAGAGCTCTTGGTCAGCTGCCAATGGATGTGGGCACTGGGCAGCCCCTTTGCGAGAGGAAATAAAAGCTGTTTAATTTTCTATCATCACTGTCAAGCAATATCAATAAACGACGATTACAGATAATGCAGCTGCAATAACAAAACTGCATGTCTTAGATGGCGTTTTTTGAGTGGTAGTGTTGATGTTGCAACAGCTGAGCAAAACATTGTGTTACCAATTCTTTTCAAACTCATCCAATCTGTTATTCTTTGGCACCATCTAGTGGAAATAATTCACTATTGTTCTACATTGAATGTACAGTATACCCCCAAAATACTGTGCGATACTATATATTTTACATCTGTAACTTTGTTCATTTAGTTTACTCTTATGTGTACAAGGAGGTTAAGTGATCAATGAAAAAATTTATATATAAGCAGAGACTTATATATACATGGGGGGGGGAACTCTGACTGCAGTAGTTCGGAGTATTCGGCCTTCCTGGAGACCCTGAATGGAGTCCTGTTTGGGGCTCCAGTAGGGGAATCTAAAACGAGAAGAAAATAGATCACTGATAATAAAAACTAGGTAGCTGTATTTTCATTGACAAGACGGTACTAAAACGTTGGTGGTATAATTTAAATTTAAAAACTGCCTGCATCATTTACTGTAGTTTCATACTTAAATTTAAAAACTCTGCCCGTGTATGATTTACCATAATTGCACATATAAGTGTGCAGGCTGCAGCACAACGTTAAAGCCAGCTGCCAAGACAGTATGATCAACCGTAACTGCACACATAAGTGGGCAGCACAATGTAAAATTTGGCAGGCGAGACGGTCTTGTCACGATCACATTACTGCAGTGACAGATCGACAGATAACTATAATTTTTGCTCTACAGTAGGAAAATCTGACAAGGTAGGATAGATTGAAAGAAAACCAGATCGATTCCAATATGCACGCTGGTTTTAAAAAGTAAACAAATAGCCTACAGCGCTAATCTGGATTCCTTACCTTACCTTAGTTGCCTTCCAGGTTCAAATGAAGGAATTAATTAGTTTAGCCATAGCAGAAGCAAAGCAGCAGGTGTGGGAGAGCTTCAGAGAAGCCTTGCAGAAAGACTTTCGTTTGGCATCAAAGTGTTTCTGGAAAGCCAACCACCACCTCAGGAGTGGGAAGCGGGGAACCATTCAAGCTGTTGACCTCAACAGAGGAGGTAATTTGGCGGTGAAAGGAACACTTTGAGGAACTCCTGAATCCGACTCTCTTTGTGATAGAGACAGAGCTGGAGGCTGATGGGGGATCATCATCAATTTCCCTGGGGAATGTCACTGATAGTCAAACATCTCCACAGTGGCAAAGGCCCTGTGGATTGATGGGATCCATCCAGAAATGCTAAAAGCTTTGGATGTGGAGGGGATGTCTTGGATGACACGCCTCTTCAACATTGAGTGAAAGTCGGGGACAGTGCCAAAAGAATGGCAGACTGGGGTGGTGGTTCCCCTCTTCAAAAAGGGGGACCAGAGAGTGTGTGCCAATTACAGGGGTATCAAACTACTCAGCCTCCCTCGTAAAGTCTTCTCCAAGGTGCTGGAGAGGAGGGTTCGGCTGATTGTCAAACCTCATATTGAAGAACAACAATGCGGATTCCGCCCTGGTCGTGGAACAACGGACCAGCTCTTTATTCTCAAAGTATCCTGGAGAGGGCCTGAGGGTATGCCCTTCCGGTCTACATTTGTTTTGTGGATCTGGAGAAGGCATATGACTAGGTCTCCTGGGAGATACTGTGGGAGGTGCTGCGGGAGTATGGGGTGAGGGGGTCCCTTTTAAGGGCAATCCAATCCCTGTATGTCCAAAGCGAGAGCTGTGTATGGATTCTCGGCAGTAAGTCGGACTCTTTTCAGGTGGGGGTTGGTCTCCGCCAGGGCTGCGTTTTGTCACCAATCCTGTTTGTGATATTCATGGACAGGATATCGAGGAGTAGTCGTGCTGGAAAGGGGTTGTGGTTCGGCAGCCTGGGGATCTAATCGCTGCTTTTTGCAGATGATGTGGCCCTGACGGCATCATCGGTCCTTGACCTCCAGCACTCACTGGTCTCCCTTAAAGATAGGGTGAGAAGCTCAGATAACCGTGAAGAACTCGGAGTAAAGCCGCTACTCCTTGACGTCGAAAGGAGCCAGTTGAGGTGGTACGAGCATCTGGTAAGGATGCCTCCTGGGCCCCTCCCTAAGGAGGTGTTCCAAGCATGTCCAGCTGGGAGGACGCCTTGAGGAAGACCCAGGACTAGGTGGAGAGATAATATCTTCACACTGACCTGGGAACACCTTGTGATTCCCCAGTCAGTGCTTGCTACTGCTGCCCCCGCGACCTGACTCTAGATAAGCAGATGAAGATGGATGGATGAAGATGTCAGGTGGACTTGGAGGTTTTTGCATCTGAACTCTTCATATGCTCATTGTTCCTAAATGAGCATAACAATTATCATCTCCACTATAAATAACCTTGGTGTGTTCCTAGTACACAAGCTGAAATATATATTATGTTATGGTAACGAATGTATGGGCAAATGCAGATAAAATAATTCATGCAAATTAGTTTGTACAACCTTTATTTCATTATATTTCTTTATGCTATTTGTTACAGTTGATTAGAGGGAAAAAAAATATTACAATATATCGCAATATTTTATATAATTATTTTGCATCATTGATCGAACTTGATTGATGATATCATCGGCGTAGATTTCAGGGGGGATGCAGGGGACGTGTACCTCTTATCATTTAGAACAAGTGTATTTGTCCATCCAATAAAAACATGAAAGACGCACTGGGGCCGGCCGACCGTATTAGAGTATTAAACCGCTCATTGAACTGCTTAACAGCGTAATTAGCCTAGAATAGGCCTACCACGCTATTGGATTTACGTCCTATGTTGGATGTTATTGCGCGCAATGTGCACCCCATCCTCACCGCTTTACGCCGGCATATGTGGCACTGGCGCACTACTTGCAATTTTCAACTGCTCGGGGGGAAAGTTAGATGTTTTTATAGGTTATGTAACTCGTGGCCAACATGTTTAGTATAGACTATTAAATCAACTATAGTCTATCTTAGATCATCCCAAAACAAAGATGTTTTGAATATGCAGAACGTTTTAAACATTAGCATGATCCCAGGGTTACAGTAATGCATTAATGAAATTAAATGTATGTATCGTGTACTTCCGCCAAAAAAACAGGACAGAAGAGTAGGCTAAATCATGCCTATGTGTATTGAAAAATATTAAATAGTCCTATGCCTAAAGCAATATATGTTTGATAACCCTTACTGGATTATATTTCATATATTTTGAATTGTGCCTGGGCTCCTGCATTTAATGTTTTCTTTTAAAACATACACATGTCCACCCTAGATTGATGTAGAAAAGGCACAAATTGTTCTATAAGAATTCACCAGAATGCAGAAAATTAAGTATTTGATTCTCAAAGTTTTCTGGTAAAGGACTCCCAGACCCCCCACTTTATATGTACCCCTACCCCCCTGCCCCCCATGTTCAAAAGAAAACTACACCCATGGTGGTTGATAGTGTATAAATTATGCCAATTGTTTTCATTCACTTCTTATGGGTAGTGTACAATATTCAGTCAGTTTAGAGTTTTGTAGTAAAAGTTAAAAAAAATAAAGTTTCAAAACTGCACCATATATTGATAATAATATCAAATGTATTATCTACATAATAGTTTCAGGATAATCTGTGGCATGGAGGGTTTAGTCTGCCTTAAAATGGACAACCAAACCTGGAATTTCCTTATGCCAAAAATGATGCCAACATATCCACAAAGCTAAATGTCGTTTAAATGGAAAGCTGTAAGTCAACTAAAACAGCAATATACTGTACAGTATGTGAAATCTCCTGTATGAGGTATGTGTGTGTGTGTGTGTGTGTGTGCGTGAGTGTGCGTGTGGTGTGTGTGTGTGTGTGTGTGTGTGTGTGTGTGTGTGTGTACTCTGTAGCTATTACGTATTACATTTTATTTGTAGAAGGCAAAAGGCTATATCTCATACACCTATTGCATACATGTATTACAGCTCAATATGCCACAATGACAAATAACCATTACATACTGTATGTTACAGTGTTACACTGCCGGTTAAAACAACTTCAAATGCATTACTGAATGTCAAATATTGTATGTACATCATCAAACATCAAGCCTACTATAAAGCAATAGCCTATAGAGGCCTACCGTAAAATTACTCAATTATAACACAATACAGCAGAGTTGCGCTGGCATATCCTACAGTAGGTAGGATTTGCAGGTTTGCCATACCAAGACAGACATTCAGACATTTATATGAGGGACTTTGGTTATGCGAAATATTATAGCCTGCACTACAGTAAGAGTGCGCGTTATGTTGTTAGCTGTGTTGGCATAATACCACTCTGAATCCCGATGATCGAACTAAATGTATTTAGCAGGCTACTGGCTGCCGTAGGCCTACGCTCTGCAGCTTATAAATACAGTGAAGCCCTTCCTTGCTTGTGCTTGTAGAGCTGCTGCACAGCCAAGCAACACACAGGCAGCGGACTGTTATTTCTTTGAATGAGGGAAACAGTCTATCAAGAGTCACATGAGGCGGAAATCGCTTCCTGAAATGGTTTTTGACGTTTGCTCCTTTTCAACCAGTCCGTCGTAATATCGCATCGCGTTATTTGTTTTCGTTAGGAATTTTGAATCGTATTCGCGCCGCAATGATAAGCAAAGTTAAAAATGCTATGTCTACTCTGGTGGGGGGGATGATCCCTCACGGCCATCACCACCACTCAAATAACGGCCAGGGCTGTGGGCAGGACGTACTGCCCCATCGATTCCCTTACGGTCGGCCGGATTTTCTGGATCTGACGCCGGAGTTGCTACAGTACTCCACCGAACACGCGTCCAGACCGGTTATGACCCTGCGAAGAGACTGCAAGATGCCCTGGGGCACGGGATACGCCGAGTGAGTAGCCTACAGTGGATGCGCAGAACGTCATTCGTCAGAAATAGGCCAAATATTCTACAAGTCTTTGTGACCGTTCTGCTAAGGGTGTAATGTGTATTTCAAACGCGTTGCATATTTTATATTGCTGCGATATTATGTGCACTGCAATAGACTGTGATGGCCAATTTTCCTTTATCTACAGGCTACAGTCCTCTGTTTCAGTAAAGGATGCCTTGTGTGCTTCCACTGTGATAACTCCAGCGCTCATACCATCGAATACTGTACTGTGACATTTACCGTGGTTTCTAGTCAGCTGAAGTGAAAGCAGGAAACGCAGTCAGCTGGGCGATTTGTTGTATTGCCACTAACTGTTGGTGCCTCAAATTTGGGCCATTTAGGGCCATATCACGCGGGCGCGCACACGGAATGAGAAGTTCTAATACACCACAGTTTGTGTGGCGTGTGTGCGTATTGATACACTATACAGTAAATGTCCTCAATGTCTGCACATGGCGTAGTTTATGTCCGTGGCAGACTGTTAAATTACATTATTTCTCTCTCATAGCAACCCCAATAGACCCCGATACAGAATGCTGCTTACTGCAGTTGTTGTCATATAGGCTGTATCATCCTGCTGCATTATGCTTACTGCATATCCCACATCATGCCGCACACACCAAAAATGAAGGTAATTCTCTCGATTGGCCAGGATATGCTGCCTGGTTGATTCACACATTTACAGGTTCCATTCCCCTTATGGGGGTGTTGAAAAGCACCAAATAGCATCTTTGCTTTGTGGGCTGTACCACTGTACCAATGCACCCCTGTCCCACTCCCATGGAGCCCACATCCAGCAGTTAAAAGGCTGAGTCATGCAGTGTCTCATAGGAAGGATCTTTGTGATGAGAAAGAAGTGGTTGAATTTGAGAATTGATACATTTTCGTATACATATTATAGGCTATATGTTGTTGTTTGTTAAATGTTTTAATGGCAAAATATACAAATTTTCAATAGTATTTATGGTTGTTTTACATGTCTATGTGTTACATTTGACTATATTTGTGCCACAGAGGTAAAATCCGTCCAGATTTACAGTTACAAAATGTAGTGATAGCGGCCCTAAAACCAATTGCTATCACACTGGTCTTTGGTTAGATCCAGATTGATATGTTTCCAACCTAAGAGAGCAATTTGTATGTTAACATTCAAATGTACATCTGCTACACACAGAATAAAAATGGTTCTTAAAAAGGCCTTGTGGTGCTATGAAGGACCATCACCTAGTAAAGAACCATATGACATATATGTAGAACCATATACTACATAAAAAGCTTATACATGTATGTCATATTTCTTTATGGAACCAAATATGGTTTCTCTATGGCATCACTCTGAAGAACCATTTTCGATTCCAGTTAGCACCTTTTTTTTTCTGTGTGTAGTTACAGTACAGTATGATATCCTCCTCTTTTTCTTCATTGGTACAGGCCAGTTCAGCTGTACTGTAATGCATAGAACACTGATGGAGTATAGAATGTTATCCAGCCTGGGCCAACTCGGCCGGCTGGTTCACACACAGTCAACATCAACACATTGATATCACTTAGTGAGGCGTTGGTGTCGTGTTATTGGACGGCGTTGCCTTCACAACACAAATCCAGGGCCTGTTTTCATTCCACACATTTGAACCTTTTTTTCCTTTTGGAGATCTTATGATAATATCTTCTGATAATGCTTGTGTCAAGTGTGTTTGAAGTGTGTATCTGTACGTGTGTTTATTCATCTCATAAAGGCACTAAGGCAGTCTCTGTTTTTGTCCAATAGCCACTTCACACCATAAAACTGCTCTGGTGTAGTTGTTAAAAATAGCTAGTCTATACATAATGCAGCTCTAGTGCCAGAGACATAGTATTAATGTTTATAACAGTAGTCTACTACTCTAGTGTTACAATGCATATGTTCAGTATTGTGTCAGCCTCTACATTTGAAATAACACATTTTACAGTAAGAGCTCTTCTGGAACAACTCTTTAATACAAATATAATTCTTTAAAGTTTTGTAAACGTTTGCAGGGTCAGATAAGTGATGCAGCAGTTTGCTGATATTTGAGCTCATTAAAACAAAAACAACTCTCCCTTCAATGCCATATAAGGTGCTCCCCAGAAGCACGCCCCCCCCCCCCCCAAATTGCACATTGTCATATGGAAGTGTTGTGGTGTGGTCTGCACTGCTTTGTTTATGTTTCCATTTATAGACCAAGGGCTGTCTAGAAACACCAGATTATTAGTGTGCGCACTGAACAGGCAGCTAGCAGACCTTGAGGAGATATTTGCGGAATTTGACAAAAAGTGTATTAGCTTACAAGTACTTACCTCACCTCTAAGCAGATGGATATCTCTCTCACATGGAATCCATTCAATCATGGTATCTTAAGCCTTTATGTAAAGATGAGAACAATATATTAATCACAACATTTTAGAAGGGTAAAATTAGTGAGTGGCAGGTGTAAAACACAAAAGGCTAAATTTAATAGTTTCATACTTGCAGTAATGTATCGAACCAATGGTTTTCACAACAGAAGGCAAAATTTGCATAGGACTCACAGAGTCACAGGCTTGTACTACTTGATACATTGAGACAAGGTCATAACATCTTAGCCTATCCAAACTGAATTGTATTTATTTGGGATATACATTATGTATGTTGGGCATCATTTCACCTACTGTATGGTGCTATAGTGAGCATACAGTATAATACTGTATGTGTATGTAGCCATTATGGCACAATAGCTGTTCACTTGGCCACATCACCTTTATCATGCATTTAGTATCTCTCCAAGTGCCATGGTTCTTCTTGTCATGTCCCGGCATTTGCATTTCTTCATAACATTTCCTCATAACAAAGAAATTCAAATTCAAATTCCACACATTGTAATGTGTGATGGAATTTATAATATGATGAGACAAAATGATGTCGTGTTTGACATGGGCTGGATTATGGAGATTTGTGACTTTGACCAACATCAATATATGACGTAATCTAGTGTTGCTCAACATAAGATTACTGCTGGATTATTACGTGTATACGCATAGGAATGACTTAATGTACTGCCAAGTGTAAATTATTATTTCAAATAAATATGCATAAAAAAGATTTTATTTAATTTTGTGTCTAGCATGGTACTGTATATCACATTGGCCCACTAGTTTTAAATATTTAAGACTTGTCATCTGTAGGAGAGAATAGTTGTTTTTATGTGGAGGAGGTTGACAAGAAATGAAATATGTTACAAAATGTTTTGTCTGTGTAGTAACACTTGACCAAGACTGTTTCATCATACTTCTGGGTTGACCCTATAAAAAGGCTGAGTAGCAAGTTACTATGTAGAACGACTGTCAGCTTCCTGTTGACACATACTGAATGTAAGTGACTGTGGAAGATATTTAATTGAAACACGCAATATGGAGAACATGCAACACAAAATAAGCAGTTTTCTGTTGCTAAATGACCACTAGTCTAAATCTATATACAGTATTTATTCATCCAACAACAATATCAATATTGGATATTGGACAAAATGTTATATTCAAACGTTATACACTAATTATTGTAACATAAACATTTCTTAATCACAATATAATAATAATAATACATTTTATTTGATAGAATATGTTAGTACGCGCTGAAGACATACAGTAGTCCCAGCATGGTATATATATATATACTACTGTACAGTACAGTACTACGGTAAAACGACTCTTATCTGGAAGTTAATCTCTTGTTGCCATCTGCGGATGATGAGTTACAGACTTTTATGAATACACAAGTCAATGGGAACCATTCTAATGTGTTATAGAAGTTACAATATACAGTTTTAGTTAACAAATGTTATATTGGATTAATGCATAAAGAAAAATGTACACTATGTTAAGGCATGGGGTTTTGTTTCCCATGTTCAGTTTATTATCTTAAATGTGTAAACTCACCCCTGTGATACAGCACTCATGTGGCACAGTATCTGATTGGCTGGGTAATGTTGAAGAGTGCACTATGAGAAGCAGACAACTCTTTAAACTCTCACTTTGTTGCAAGGTGAGAGTAGTGCCACATGAGAGAACAGCAAGAGCCTAGAACTGATGCATGAGCTTGCATTAACTCAATTATTGCTGCATAGCCAGTATTCTTATCAACCAGGTCAGATAATGCTACTTGCTAGTGCAGTTATGTTCAGCTGATAATTATCATAGGCAGAAAACACAGGGCAGAATAATCAAATAATTATACTCCTTCATTCGTCCTACCTTTATCCAATAATAAGCCTGGTCTGTGAAGCAGTGCATTGATGTCAGATTGATGTCCTCTAATTATTGAATGAGTTCTCTTTGGTTATTTAAAATATGGCGACTGCATATTAAACAGTGTCTCCTCAAGATTCAAATACTCAGTCGAATGGCCAATTAGCTAGTTAATATTTTAATTCATTTTATAATAAACACAATTTGAATTTTATACAGAGGTCACCTGAGAATAGATACTACCAGTGTTGAAAATGTATTATAAGTATGTTTTCTTAAACAATAGAAATCAATGGAGATTGCATCATTGATTTAAAATCATTATGGATAATGTCATCATGAACTTTGTTGTGTGAATATTAGTGTACAGTAGGATGCAAGAGTCAATGTTTGACAAAAGTTCAGCATTTCTTTGAACATTAAGTGAGCTAGTTTATTTAGTTAATGTGAATTCTCCTGGGGGAAACTGAAAATGGGAATGGTGACTGTTTGTGGTGCACCCTGCTGTTTCCAATCTCCCTCCATGTTAGACTACAGTACTGTGTATGCAGGCTACAGTAAATACTGAACATATTTAAGTATGTTAGATTAGGCTATTATTGAGAATATACCTCTTCCTTCATCACTGTAGTGAATAAACAATCAGAATCATAGTACCATTTAGGGCATTAGATGGAGCTAGAATGAATCTGTTAGATGCTGTTGGTGCACTGGTACCTCCAGTGAGTATTGCAGCACACAGTATGCAACCCTTCTGACGGATAATATGGTGCATTTACTGTGAAGCCATTATCCTTCACAGCATCAGCTCATAATAAACACACTTAACACCCCCGCACCACCTTCCCTCCCAAAAGTGGATTGCATCAGGGACTGGACTGCTTCCTGCCCCCTGACTTTCTCTGTCTTTTTTTAAAAAAAAATTTTTTTCACAAAACCAGACAGGCTTGAACAAAGCCGGCATGTGGACACACCCTGTGTCCGCTGTGTATTTGTGACGAGAGCAACTCCTCTAAAGTTAACAAACCATCTGTTGCTTCTGTCAGTGGTAGTTAACGTCTTGGCTTGGCTCTTGTGCTGCCATGAGTCCAGGTGTTTTCACAGGAGCCTACATTAGAGCAGCACAGTTATCAATATACCTCTGCTCTGCTCTCCTCCCTCTTCACAGAGTACAGTATACTCCTGCAACTACCCTTTCTCTCCTCTCCTCTCCTCTCCTCTCCTCTCCTCTCCTCTCCTCTCCTCTCCTCCCACCCAGGGTGATCAATGCAGGGAAGAGCATGCTAAACGAGGACCAGGCCTCGTGTGAGAAGCTCTTCATTAAGAAGCCGAGCAGCAAGCATCGCAACTCTACCCTCCTGGAGGACAGTGGGGTGAGATTCACTCTACTGGACCCTGCATGTGTCCACCCAAACATGAACTATGATATAAGGGCTGGCCAGTAAAAAGAATACAGTGTCTGGTCAAAGCATCTCGCATACGCCATGCTGTTGAAGCATGCTGTTCTGTAAGATGTACCATCAAAACGTTTCGGTAGATGTTATGTAAGATATTCATTTATTACGTACAATGCGTTACCCTTGTACGTGTAATACCTATTGAACTGTCATGCCAGAGAGGAATTAGTTTAGAGGAACTACTGTAGCACTGCAATATGTTTGGGACACAGATGGACTCATCACATGTGCATGTACGCATGTATTGCAATTTGTATGTGATACTGGGGCTTGTCTTAACTCTGCTCTTCCCCATCTGGCCGACTGGTGCACACGTTATGGTGTTAAAGCACAAATATGGTCATAACTGGTTTGGAAACACAACTGTATAAGTGCAGGAGGGCCACTGCTCTCAGAAAAAACCCAACCAATGGGGAAGAACCAAGGGAGGCCTAAGACTCTCCCACACCAGTATGCTCTTCTGACGTTTACACTGTAGCTTTGCAGAAAAAGCGGGGGTGATTTGGTCAAGTTCTGAGGGTACTATTGAGGAGGGTCTGTTTAAATGTACAGTACAGTAGGCATCTGTTGACAAAGGAGTTGAGAAACACATCAAATGCAAAAAGGTTTTCCCTAGCTGTCCCTACAAATCAAAATATAATTTGCACATTTGAAGCTTTCACATACTGGGGGCCGTAGGAGAAAACAGATCATTTGTAATCAGAATCCATCCCCTCTTAGTATAAAGGCTTCTAATCTCCTTAAAATTATTTAGACAGAGCATAGTGGTCATTATCCAGTTTCAGTTTAGTAGCCACTTCCAAGTCTCTCTCTCTCTCGCTCTCGCTCTCTCTCTCTCTCTCTCTCTCTCTCGCTCTCTCGCTAAACAAATTACATCATCGCTCATTCCCCACCATTGCCTAGTGTCAGAGGGGAAAACAGAAACAGGTGTCCTCTTCCTGTTCATCTGTGAGTCTCTAAAACCAATGTCGTAGCTGGTAAAGAGGCCTGTAAACATGGCAGTGAAGCCTAGGGTAACCTATTGCATCATAACACCGGATCATATACTTTCATCAGATCAGGAGATTTACCTCTTATATTACTGTAAAATACTTTGTTTGATTGCATTTACTATTTGAATGATTTATCATTTACTATGCAAAACAGCTGACATAGCTATGCAAATGTCAGCCATGCTACAGTATGTAAAACAATATAACACATGTTCTACCCACTTAAAGTTTCATGAGTGTACATTGTTTAAAACATGATACTTTATTACAGTAATTGTAAGTCTGTTCAAACACTGCTGGAGCCTTATTTTTTTAAATGTTCACATTTACAGTGATGGGAATAATTTCTATCATAAAAACGTAGACCGGTCGATGTTGGATAGCGTTGAATCAGGAAAGCAGGCTTTAATAATACAATGGTGCGCAGCAAGGGAGAAACGTGGTTTCACAAGTGAAGCTCCACCAAAACATTTCTGGGTAAACAAAGGAAAGTCTGTTGCTTTATAGTAAGTTACAGGACAGCACAGGAAAGATAACAAAGGGGAACAATGATTGCCACCCCTATATGTAAAAGTTAATTTGGTTGTGTCCAATGAGGGTGCAGCCTTTAGCTGCCTACTGTACCTGCAAACACAGCTGGGTATGGGGGAATACAATGAAATAGCAATGATACTGCAATGTCTACTGCAATCAATAAACCACGATTATTCATTGAATACTCAAACCACAGTCCTTCAACAGTTTGATTGTGACCAAATGTTTTATACTAACCATGTGTTTCTAGTGCAAATGACGCTCACGCTGTATTTGATTAGCATTTAGCATTACTAAACTGTCCTAATGTGGCTGTCCAAAGCTTTATTAATGCTGTGGCACAGTAAAGACTATAGCGTGACGGCTACATTGTTTTTAGCATGAAAAAGTATGATGATGTCACACACTAGACAGTCCCTTAGCTTGTAAACCCTCGCTAATCTATGCTTCTGCTGTTAACTACTGTATAATCTTTAGTGCTGTTTTGGACCTCTTCATAACCCAGCATCTTAACCGTCTACCCCCGCAAACACAATTTTTTAGGATGGCACCGGCATCCCACTTCACTTCTGGGGGGTGTTTGACGGCCATGCAGGCTCCGGAGCCGCCATGATGGCCTCAAAGCTCCTTCATCACATTATCAAAGACCGTTTGGGAGAAATCGCCCACCTGTTAGAGAACCCATCCAGTGCGCCCCCTATCTGTCTGACCAAGAACGGCAGTCCGTATCAGGTGGAAACAAAGAAGGGGGCCACCCAGGAGCCAGAAGACCCCGATGCCATTAGTGACCCTTCTGTTCGTTTCCACATGGAGAAGGTGGTCAGTCTGGAGAGCCTGGTGATGGGCGTTATAGAGAATGCCTTCAAACAGATGGTGAGTCAAACTATTCTAGTGATGTTATTGCAAAAAGGAAATTGCATGCCATTGCATAATGTCAGCATAGCAGCTATAATGCTAGGATGGCATTGCCTCATTGGAACCCCCTATGGTCATGAGATTTAATTGCATTTCCTTTAAATTTTTAAATGTGTTTAAGGTGCAGTCAGCTATTGTAAGTTAATGCACTTCAGTGAATATCTCATCCATACCCGGTCCACTAGCTGCTTGTTCCGTGCGCGTGCTTATCCAGTATTTCTACCCAGCCTGGCTCTGTTACTGGGAACACAAACACTGCACTTCTGAGAGAGCATGTGGCATTGATGGTGTTTTGTTCCAAGTCCAAAATGTCAACCTTTTCCAGGATAGCAGACTACACTGTGCATTTCAATTATTAGTTAAAAGTGCTCAAAGCATGTATCTCCTGAAAGCAGTATTACATAGAGTTTACTAACAACTCTACATATAAGCAAAACAATCTTAGATAAAAGGTATCCAGCATTGTTTTATCTTTGTTGTGAACATATTCTATATGAAGAATGATCTGTTCAGCGCTATGAGAGGTGGCGTGGGAAGGGACCAATGTAACATTTGCTTCTTCTTTCCTATGCTCTCTTCTCTTTTATTTCAGGATGACCTGATTGAGAAGGAGAAAGGCTCCTATACCATATCTGGTGGGTGTTGTGCCTTAGCTGCCATCCATTTGATGGGAAAACTATATGTTGCCAATGCTGGAGACAGCAGGTAAAATCACTGGGAAAACATACTTATTTAATGCATTTTGACCACCATATTATACCCAACTTGATTTAAATTGAATTAAGCAACACATTATTATGTACCTATGCAAATATATTATAGGGCAATAGTTTTGCATGACTGCAACCCTATCTAAAATGGAAATTGTCTTAAATAAAGTCTTGGCTTTGTGGCCTTTTGCATCCCCTAGTGGTGATTTTGTGTACTGCAGTATTATTTACTGTAGCATTAGTCATCCCTGTTAAATAACCTGTTATTATGAGCTACTTATTTTTAGTAATGTGGTCTCTCTCTCTCTCTCTCTCTCTCTCTCTCTCTCTCTCTCTCTCTCTCTCTCTCTCTCAA
>JAODUH010030876.1:6534-22679 GCA_027564835.1 Typhlichthys subterraneus
CCCCCCCCCCCCCCCCCCCCCCCCCCCCCCCCCCCCCCCCCCCCCCCCCCCCCCCCCCAAGTGGCAGGCGTACAGATGTGTCGCTAGCGCCACCAAGTGAGAGGAAGAAGAGGACGTTTGAATGACTACATTTGAGTCCTTTACCGTCGTTCATTTGTCTGTTTTCATATTTTCTTGATGTTTGCCCCCCCCCCTTCTTTTAAGGCAGCATGTCTGTCTTGGTCTTGTTCTTGTGTATCTCCTGTCAACACCCTCTCAACGCTGTGCCGGCAATTTCTCACACCCACGTCCTAGCCGCCAGCCCCATATTGTTTTGTCTGCTCCTTGTCTTCTCCAGACGACGTCGTTCCGGGTGTCTTGTCTGCTGCTTTGACAAATCAAGCGCCGCCGTCATCTCGTGTCATCTGGGGTTATAGTTAGAACTCGAGCTGTGAGCTCACACATGCACGCACGTCACAGACAGCTCACACCTTTCACTTTATCATCGCTGAGCACGTCAATATTGGAAACAGGCCAAGTCACTCAGTGCTCCATAAATGGGACGTGGCCGTGTGTGAGGATTTATGGCGGAGCAGAAGCGGGCGACGACGCTCCTGGACGGGCCGTGGATGATGTCACGCAAAGACGAACAATAGGACGGTCTGAACACGGGGAGCGTTGCGAACGCTTACGCACCCCGGAGACGTTTCCGAACATTGTTTATGAGGCACGCTGATGTGCTGCGTTGGTTGTGCTGGAAGGTCACTATGCACGCTGAGGAGTTATATTGTGCCTGCTTAAGCGCCGCGTGTAAAAACACGTTTAAATAACAGAAAAACAAGATCTCAATTGAATAGAGTGACTGCTTCCAGCCAAGCCAACATACCGACAGCCACAGAGACCCCCCCCCCACACACACACACACACACACACACACACACACCCACACCCCAACTCACACCAACTCACACACACGCAATGAAAAAGTAATTTGTTCTACCCCATTAGCATGCATTGTGAGGAGGCGGCACTACACACTGAAAGGTGAAATGGGCGCACCATGAATAACACAGCCGTCCTCGGGGATGGGGAGAGGTGGAGGAGGAGGAGGGGAGGAGAGGAGGAGGAGGTGGCGGAGCGCACGAGGAGGAGCAAAGTGTCCAGATGGCTGGGGACCTGCCGTGCACACGGGAAGCCTCTCGCCTTCTCCTCTGACTGCACCGCGCGCACGCACGCACACACACACACACACACACACACACACACACACACACTTTATTTTTGCCTTTGTTCGAGTGCTTTTCTGTTGTTGTTGTTTAGGGCTTGTTCTTCTCTGTCTGTCTCTGTCTGTCTGTCTGTCTGTCTGTCTGTCTGTCTTACACTCTATGGATCGGTCTTTCCATCTGCCTAACTAGGTATCTTTTTCTACTGTATCTATCTATGGTGTATCTGGCTGACAGGAGAGCTCTATCTAGTATCTATCTATCTTTCTATGAAAGTGCACCTCTCACCTGTAATAAGGTGTCGAGTGTGTAACTACGAAGTACATAATTCAACATCCGTCTGTAGTTTCCACAGAGTGATGTGGGTGTTCACACTCTGTCTGTACTCTACACACACACACACACACACACACATGTTCTACATGGTGTGTTTCTGGTCAGTTGCGTCAGATTGCAGCCCATCTTTGGTCAGTCTTTTGACTGGGAACACAAACACAGAAGCAGAGACAGAGAGTGTGTTTTGATTTACTGGCCAACAATCTTTTGCTTTTCTCTTGTTGTCGTCTGGAGCTGGCAATGTTGTTTTATCCCTCCATCTGCCTGTGCTTATCTGTTCATCAATCTGTCTGTTGGTCTCTCTCTCTCAGACTGTCTCCCATGTGTCTGCTAGAGATCGCTAATGGTCTCTACTGGGGTGGAAGGGTGTTGTGTTTGCTAGCCGTGTTTGCGTGCGGCCTGTAGTCTGTAGACGTCCAGGAGAAGCGGCCAGAGAGAGGCGTGTGTGAAAGAGAAATGTGTGTGTGTGTTTGTGCATGTGTAGTGGCGTGGAGCTTGACTGTGTGTCAAGTCCGAACACCCCCAGCCTGATATTTATGTCCCCATAGATTTCTGCTCTGTTCCATCACCTCATTCTTTTCTACGGCTCCCTCTCATTTTCAAACCCATTTTCTCTCACCCTCCCGCCTCTGAGGGGGAGCGCGGGAGGGGGGGAGAGAAGGAGAGTGCATTATTTGTGTGTCTCTCACTCAGTCACCCTCGCTTCAACTCCACCTCATTGAATCATTATAGCTCCTCCAAAACCCCATTGAGTGTATCAAGTCTTCCCACAAAAAAAAGTCACTGCCATTCTTTCTTATAAGGACCAGCTGACACCACCCCAACCCCCCTACCCCAGTCACACACACACAGACGCTGCATTGAAACCCTCTTAAACCTCATAGGAATAATTGTTTGCGTATTCAGTTTGTTAATGCGGCCGTAGAAAGCAAGCTCTTTTAGTCGCCTGTTTTGAATTTCAGCCCATATATTAGTGACTTGTGCAGTCATGGCTATGTGTGAATGCCCTGAGTTTGAGGTGAAAAAAATACACGTTTTGGGGGGAGGTTTGGTGGGAGTGCGGGGTAGAAGAGAAACAACATGACAAACATGTTGGTTTATGACACAGTCGCCTTATTTATTCAGTGGTTGACTTGTTTAGGGTTTAAGGTGGGGAAGCTCTTGATGGTGTGGGATCAAACACGGGACCTTGACGCATCGAAAATACAGCTCTTCCATTATTTGTATATATTATGTTGATTTTATGCAGGAAATTCTCAACTCAAATATTTTAACAGTCGTATGTAGAAATCGTCAATGTTCTCATTATAGTTGGATAGATTACAGGTTTTTGCCATGCCCACGCCCAAATTTCTTCTCTCTGTCCCTGTGCAGTTGATATAATTGCACTACACTTGCTAAGAATGCTTAGAATGGGACCGAACTCAAGCAAACTGCAACATTAAGAGTGCACATTTATCTCCTTAATATTTAATAAAACATTTGTTGCCATTATTTATTTAAATGTTTCTTTACATGTTTATTTAAAGCAGTGCAAATTACATTTGCATGATGCTTTTACACAGTTCCAGCTGTGTTACATAGTGTCTAATATTGGTGAGCGTGACAGTAGGATCAGTAGATGATCCCTATTCCTGTAACAGGAAGGTAGATGAGGTAGTTAAGCCCTGGACTGTATAGATTACTCAATGAACAAAATCCACTGTATTAATGTCTGCTTATGAAAGGGGACATCAGCCAGAACACGCTGTGTTTCTGTGTGTGTTTCTGTGTGTGTGTTTTAGTGTGTTGCAATGGAGCAGTCACTGTGTCTAAGCAATTTTAAGGGGCCGCAAGTCTCCGGGGAGAAGCCAGAGCTATTGCTGTTGTTTATCAGTAGTTAAGCGCACACACACGCACACACACACACACTCTCTCTCTCTCTCTCTCTCTCTCTCTCTCTCTCTCTCTCTCTCTCTCTCTCTCTCTCTCTCCTCCATTACTGACATTTCATGAAGCTCACTGGGGAAGTTGGGACTTGCTGGTTGGCAATAATGTTGAGATGCTTTGTCTCTTCCCTGTTGTCACACGGGCGTGCACACACACACACACACACACGCACACACACACACAAACACACACAACAGCAGGTTGCATGCATTAAAGAAGGTGGAAACTATGCTTCATTGTTGCACGCATGTTCACGTGCATTTCTAGATTATTCGTGGCTGTGTGTGTGTGTGTGTGTGTGTGTGTTTCTGAAGATGCCTGTGAGCTGACAGGCAGTGAAAGCCAGACATATGTTAATCAGATGTTGTGATGATGACAGAGCAGAAGGAGAGAGGATGGGAATGAGGGTGGCAGCCTTCAGTGCCGTTCTTTTCATTCCACTGTCATGTGAGCTCAGTTCTAACAGACCTGCTGAGACGTAGTTCAGTATAGCTACGGGATTGTGTGTCACTTAGAGGCAAAAGCACAACGTATCCTTTTCACAGACATACTGGCAAATAAAATGAATGAATGTGGCTTGATTTAAGTGTTGGCAGCAGCTGGTGACAATTCATCGATATTGTTGTCAATGCTGCTCGGGTGATTCTTACTGTATGTCTCATATATGAAATTGAACTGAGAGGTTTTTTAAATTGACCGATCCCTTATTTCTTGTTCTCCAATAACAGTTTTTTTTTTATTTAACAGAAACTCCTTCAACTGTATTTCCGATAACGACACCAAACGCTATAGATTACTAGACTATATAATGGGAGTCCGCAGAGATGGTGTGAGAGGAGAAAATAGCCAGGACAGATAGGGGGGTTTTAGTGGTGTTTTGAAGTATGATAAACAGAACCAGGTTCCACAAAATCTTAACATTCTATAGCAGGGGTCCCCAATCCTGGTCCTGGAGGGCTGCATGTTTTAGATGTCTCCCTGATCCAACACACCTGATTCAAATGAATGGGTCCTGATAACGAGCTAAGCTATTCAGTTGAATCAGGTGTGTTGGAGCAGGGAGACATGCAGGGCAGTGGCCCTCCAGGACCAGGATTGGGGAATCCTGTTCTATAGCATACCATCTTTCATTTAGACTCCAGACATATGGCGATATCATCATTTAATAACGGCATCAACATACATCAGCATATATATATAATAATCAACAGTGATATTATATAAACATTCTATAAGAGTGTTTTTTCTGATTGTGTTATACAGGGTGACCGTGTTAACAGGAGGGACATGGGTGGATAAATGGAGGGTTTATAAACGCTGTGTTTCACCCTTGGACTCAACAATGAAGTGTGCAGTGGAATGTCAGCGGAGCTACAGTGGAATATTACAAAGGTCATGAAGAGGCCATTTACAAAACAAATTTCCTTCTTTGGCCTTCAGCGGTGGTGCGAGAGCTAAATGAGAAACACATGATGGTTTTCTACATGCAAGCCAACTGAAATAGACAGTGACCTGTTTGAGCTTCACTTTGATGTGAAGTCCCCTGTTCTTAATTGTTGTTACCTCCTCTCCTGCCCTCTGCACCCTATACTCCTCTTCTCCTCTCTTCTCCTCTGTCCCCTCCTCTCCTCTCCACACCTTTCCCCTCCTCTCCTCTCCCTAGGACACGGGGATTGTGGGTATTAGCCTACCTGTGCTCACTCTGTCATTGTTTCTTTGTTATATCCTTTCCTGTTCATTCCTCTTTCTGCTCTGCGTTCACTTTGACTTTGATGCCACACACACACGCACACGCACACGCACGCACACACACACACACACACACACACGCAAATCTGACAGCATCCATTACAAAATAAGACACAGAAAAAATAAAAAAGAACTTGAATGTTTAGTGACATAAATGTAGAAGTTTATGGCTTTGATAAGACATAGGGACGAGAGAGAGAGTGAGAGAGAGAGTGAGAGAGAGAGAGAGAGCTAGAGAGAGAGAGAGAGCTAGAGTGAGAGAGAGAGAGAGAGAGACATTGAGAAAGAGAGAGAGAGAGCATCTGAAAGTAAGAACAAGGGCAGAGCAAAGGGAGAAGTTAGAGGCAGAACACAGATGGTGAGCTGTCAGCGGCCGGCTGTGTGCGCATCCGTGTGTGTCTGCGCACGCTCCTGTGTGTGTGTGCGTGTGTGTGTGTGTGTGATGTGTGCATGCAATAGATTTGTGCAGTCATATATGGTGTATATGTAAGCTTTCTACACTTACTGTGTGCATGTGTGCATGTGCGTGCGCGCCCTCTGAGCGGAGAAGAGGTATGTGCGCATAGCAGTTCTTCCCAGATGGCGTTGGCAGACAGACACTGCAGGGCTGGCAGCGTTGGCACAGCAACCTGTGCACAGTTGGTGCCTCCTGCCATCATGCTCTCTCCTATGTAGCAGGGCGAAGGTACCCGCTGCCAGGCAGTCTGAACTCCTGCCTGCATGACTGCCCACCTGACCAACTGGCAGCCTGGCGGTACCCACTGGCTTTCTGACGGCCTCTACTGTCACACTACGTTACTGTTGGACACTGACGGGCTAACCAGTTAACTGACTAGACAGCTGACACGCAAACTGACTACCTAACTTACTAGACAACTGGCTAGCTAACAATTGATTCCTAACTGACTAGACTAGCTAGCTAACAATTGACTACCTAACTTACTAGGCAACTGACTAGCTAACAATTGACTTCTTAACTGATTAGACAACTGGCTAGCTAACAATTGACTTCCTAACTGACTAGACAACTAGCTAGCTAACAATTGACTTCCCAACTGACTAGACAACTGGTTAGCTAACAATTGACTTCCTAACAACTAGACAACTGGCTAGCTAACAATTGACTTCCTAACTGACTAGGCAACTGGAAAGCTAACAATTGGGTCCCTTGCTGCTCTCTCTGCCTGAGGCTTTCCAAGTATGCGCATGGAACTGCTCTGAGAACAGAGTCATACCTCCAAATGCAAATAATTAAGTTAATAAACTATTACTTTGACAAAGTAGTCCTGACTGAACTACTAATTAATGACTATATATAACTGAAATATAGTAATTAATCAATCAATAGGCCTACAGTACATTTGTATGCCCACCTATCTCTAATAGGCACCACTTTGCTTCTATGGCAGTAGAATACTAGTTTATAGCCTGCCTAATGAAAGACGACAGCCACTTCTGAAGTGGTGTGCAGGATTTGTGCACGATGTACGCAAAAGATGGACAGATGACGATGGGGCGGTGCCAATGCAGCCACAAAATAGCCATGGCAATTTGGTGAGCCTTGAACAGAACGCTTGTTACGCAGTGTTTCAGTAGATATGTCAAGCTTCTTCTAAACGCTGCGTTGCCACTTTTTAAAAACTTATTTTACATTTTTTATCACGATGCCTGCTCAACATTGTGATGTCTGTCAGCCATCGGCGATGGACAATGGCATCGTCTATCGGCCTAACCCTAGTATCCATATTGATTGCCAGTTATCTTTTAAACAGCACATTTTAAATGTAGTCTCTATGTTCAAGTTTCTATTAAAGCAACAAATTGTGCTTTTCAATTAGAGCTAGAAAATATACTGCGTCTGCAACTTGTATGACTGTTAGATTATGGTTATATGCTGTATATATTTCTGCCCAGTGTTTGCAAACATTGGACACCATATACCACTCACTACCTTTCATCACAGGCTGTAAAATACTTACACCATTGTAACCTGTATGCTAAAGCTGAGTGGATATCCTTATACGCAGGCGCACTCATTGGTTGAGTTTAATTTACAAGACTCCTTGGTTTGGATCCCTTTTATTTGTGTACTAAATATGGTCTGGGCTCTCAGGATACTTAGTCTGTTCCTTGCGTACGTTCCGAGTTGGGCAAGAAAGCCAACAGCTTGGAATGATGCACAAAATTATTTACAGATGCGTGAATTGATTTCATTCAAATATATTGTCTTACTTTTAAGGAATGTAAAATGGGACAAGGGTTGTAATTGCCTTACATAAATAATTAAGTAAGTACGTTTATTTATATAGCGCCTTTCACAGATCAAAAAGCGCTTTTTAAACATCAACATGATGGGTAAAGAAAGATACATAGAAATAAATAAAAATAACAACTGTAAGAGTGAACAGTTAAAATGGGCCAGAATTGTCAATATAAAACAATGTTAAGACTGTTTAACGAAAGCCTGTGTAAATAAAAAGGTTTTCAACTGCTTCATAAAAATCTCTGTGGATCCTAGTGAGGGCAGTGCTAAGGGACAGGCATTCCACAGTTTGGGGGCAACGGCTTGAAAAGCGTGTTTTGTAACAGGTGATCGGGATTGTGAGAAGCTTTTTGTCAGCTGACCTGAGTGATCAGGTTGTTGTGTATGGGTGCAGATGATGTAGTCTGGTGTTTGCCCCCGCAGAGCTTTGAATGTAATGAGCAGTATTTGGAATTGAATTATTGTATGTTATTGGGAGCCAGTGCAGAGAGGATGTCTTAATTGATTATGCATTTGTTGTTGTACTGTAATTGAATGGATGACATTGTGTTTAAATTAAGTATATGGACGTTTTAAAATGCCCTTTTGGCCAGGTCGCGTTTTGAAAGAGATTTTAATCTCAATGAGCCTTTCACCTGGTTTAATATAGGTGTGTATAGTTTATATGCTTTAGCCGCATAGACGGATTACTGTAGATTTACCGTGACCATATCAACACAATAGTGTATTAAAGAGGTTTAAAGCAACTGCATTGTTTAAGAGGCATTTCTTACCCAAAATCACATTACCTGTTCTCAAGGTGGAAGTAGCCTACTGTGTCTGTCTGTTACATCAACCAGTGAAAACATACACCCACATCACAGTCAAGCGATAACAGGACATCAGTCACCATACAGCCGTCACGAGAGCTGTATCCATCTGCGCGGTCCATTCTGTTCATTCCGTTGTGCCGTCAAGTCTTCCAAATGGCTTTTACGCTTTCATTTCATCGTGCTGTCATTAAACAATGATGTTTCTCTGCATCCTTCTATGATCGTGCAGATGTACAGTACAGGCCTCAGGTGGCGGGATGCCAGCTTTGGATGCCGGCCAGCTGAACGCCTTGATGTTCTATGCCTCGCTCTCACTCACTCTGTTTACTAGGTAGCATTGTTCCCATGGATATATGTGCTGGAGCGCTTCTCTGTGTGTGACGCTGATGTGCCAGAATATACGGCTATCCTTGTGTGTGCGTGTGTGTGTGTGGGCATGCGTGCGTGTGTGTGAATGGGTGTAGGTAAAGGAGGATGTTTGGGACAGTATTTAATTTCCATACGTTAAAGAGGACGTGTAGGCCAAACACAATAGCGTGTATGAAGGTGCACCTGTATGGGGGATTCTATCTGGGCGCACGCACGCCTCCAAGGAAGCAGCTGTTCAGGTGGTACTGTGCACCAGGTCAGAAACACTAGAACTTGTGTGTGTGTATGTGTGTGTGTGTGTGTGTGTGTGTGGGTGTGTGTGTGTGTGGAGGGGGGGGTCGGTGCATCTGTATGGGCTATTTGGCCACCCATCTGGGTTAGGCTAGATTGCAACTGTTTCTGCAGGCATGCACACACACACACACACACACAGAGCTCTGTGCCAGGCAAGCTGTTCACTAGCGGGCTCTGGCAGCACTCCAGAGAGTGGTGGCGTCCATCTGTAGCTCGGGAAAGCAGTTAGGCCACGTGTGTTTGTGGATGGTGTGTGTGTGTGTGTGTGTGTGTGTGTGTGAGTTTGCCTGCTTGGCAGCGTTATTTTGTGCAACGTGAGCGCGTGTGTTTACGTATGTGTTGGCTAACAGTGAAGCCTGTATACGTGTGTGTGTGCGTGTGTGTGCGGTACGTGTGTGTGCGCTTGCAGACGTGAAGGGGAAAACAACAAAACAATACTGTTTGTCTTTGGTAATGCTGTTAGCATAGTGGTGGTATGTCAATAACAGAGGCTAGCTTCAGAAGGGTCTTGTGCTTTTTATTGTTTAATGAATGGGGTGGATTTGTGTTTGTAGCACTGAGTCGTACAACAAGACCTGGACAGTATTCTGTACAAGGATAAGGACTCCAAATATCTTCACACAGAACTGTTTTCAATATGACGTTGCAATATGAGATTGTGATGATGGATGCTTGCTATTGTTGTAAATTGGTCATTATTTATAGGAATAAAATTAAATACTAAATTAAATACGGACTAGCAAAAAGAACACAAGAGAGATTTGCTAAGTGCTTTTGATAAACCTGTTTTAGCTGTGTACTGCATTGATGTGATTCACAGGCAAGATTGATTCACCAAGCCAATCAGGGAATAGGGCCCTGATTGGCCATAATTCTTTTAGGTATGGTCAGACATCTAAATAGACAGAAGCAGGGTCTATCAACCAGGGAAAACACACTCACAATGCATCACTGATAGTGAATGGCATTTTCTAAACATGACAGTAAATGTACAGCTCCAAATCTGTGCAAACATTGGTCAAACGGTTACTGTATATAGTTAAGCTTTTCAGCAGGTACAAGTACAAGGACTGACTTTACTGTGTGTTCTTTTATCTAATGTACTACAAGTGTGTCCTACAGTGAACTTTTACTTCTCTATCCCTTTCAGTTATGTTGAAGCCCAAGTACTCCTTCACCACACTACTACACACTACTTTTAAGTACAAAATAAAATACAAAATATTTTTCATTCTTATTAAAAAATGTATTTCATTTTACATATCCCCATTGTACTTACAAGTACTATAGACGCACTTAGCCCCATTTGAGAAACACTGATTTAAACCAATCACAAACAGAGCTGAAAGGTGTAAAACACACAGCAGTAAACATCTTCACAGACTCACCCGAACACCAAGCCTTGCTGTAGAGCCTCTGTTCCATCATGTTTTGTGACAGATCTCTTCAACTGCTGCCTGAAATATTGTCTCTTCTTGCCTATTGACGTTGTAGCGGTCTATGCGCTGTATGGCCGACTTTTGTCATGCTGCGGTACTGGGGAGCTTTTAGACTTCCATTCTTACTGTTAGAGGGTTGTGGGGTGATCGGGAGGTTAGACAGCAGGCAAACAGGACACTAGCAAGTGTGTAATCGTTAGATGAAAGGCTGGCCCTGTAGTGAAGTGGTTGTGTGTGTGTGTGTGTGTGTGTGTGTGTGTGCTTGTGTTTGTGTGTGTTTGTGTGTGTTTGTGCGTCGTTGCCTCCAGCCATACCCCACTTTCATCCACTCAAAGCCATTAGCAAACCACGGTCAACACACATACACACACACACACACACACGCACACATGTGTTCACCTGGAAATGCCCCGATGCGAGGTCAGACCGCCTCTAGTTTTTTCTGGTCGCCAGATGTGACTATGAGGCCCCCGCCCCCCGATTTTAAACGTCTCCTCTCGGAGAAAGGAAGATGACAGGGCGAGAGAGAGAGGGGCGGGGCAGGAGAAACGAAGCAAAGTAGCGGATTTCAGAGGAGGAGAGTTAAGGGTAAAGTGTTTTTTTTCCCCCATTTTTCCTTCTGTTTAGCGAATGTGTTTTTACTTAGTGGTCCCTGGAACACATTTTCTAAATTGCGGACATATTTTTTCATTTTTTTCTTTTTTTCATGGAGTTGGGTGGGGGGGCAGTTAACTCTCTGTAATCTCCAACACATGGCAGCCTTCATGTGATATTTTGAAAGCAGACGGACGGTTGACCCCTCCTCCCCACTGGAGCGATCCTCTCTTGCATTTACCCTCGGCTCTCCCCTTTTCTGCACGCACTCTTTCTCCCCCTCGCTCCTTTGATTCCCCCATCTGCCTCTCATGGGCGTTGTTACGTATCATATTCTCTCTCTCTCTCTCTCTCTCTCTCTCTCTGTCTCTCTCTCTCTCTCTCTCTCTCTCTCTCTCTCTCTCTCTCTAGCCGCCTCTGTTGCTCATTTACAGTCTCCAGAATCCACATCTCTCCTTCTTATCTCTTGCCCTCTGCCCCCCAACTTTTATCTCTCTCTCTTTTTCTCCCCGCTTGTTTCCAGCTGTCCCAGAGGGTCAGTCCATTCTGTCCGTCTCGCTCACCCTTCCATCACGTTCTCCTGCTCTGTGGAAATGTGAAACACGAGGGCCTTTTACTGCCTGTTGAAAATTGATTCGGCACTCACGGACAGCAACACGATTCCTTTTAACATTGAATTATTGCCTGCATGGAGTGGATGTGTGTGTGTGCGTGTGTGTGCGTGTGTGTGTGGGGGAGAGAGCGAAACAAAGCAGGCCGTTTACATTGTTGTATATTTAAACAATAATAATCTGCATCAGAAAACAGAAAATCAACGTGAGCAGGAATGTAACCCACTGGTTGCATATACTGTATGTAAGGCTATGGTCTAAACAAAGCCACGTGTCTCGACAGTATGTGCACGGTGACTTGCTTTACTTGCCTCTAATGGCTTACTTGGCATGAATGTGAGTCCACATCATGGCTAACCATGAGCAGAACTACATTGTACCATTGTGTGTGAATAGCGTGCACTACTGGTTGATGAAAAGTAGGTTTGCAATATCACATTTGTGGGTTATCCTTTATCTCCTTGTCTTCTTTTTTTTTTTTGGCTTCCATTATACCGCTCTGCAGCTCTTGCGCTGTCCTCCGTGCCCCCCCCCATCATAGCCCTCCTCCTCACCTTATTTTACAAGACCCTACAGTTTAATTTCACCTGGCTGGATGCGGCTGGTGTGATTCTAGAGGCAGCATGGCTGTGGGCGCTGTGAATCACTTTTATTGCTCCTTAACACTTGCTGTTGGCTTTTTTACACTTTGGTTTCTCTCTCCTGCTCTCTCTCTGTCCCATTCTCAACAGATGGGTAAAACAGACGTTTACTATAAATCCATTTTTTTCGTAAAAGAACGAAGAACTCGTATACTCTTATTCACGGCCACATATGTTTTATTGTTCAGTGCGTGCGTGCGCTTGTGCATATGAGCCAGTGTGCCTTTTCATTTCTGTGTACTGCAGCAGATGGTTTTCAGACCTCTGTGTGCTATTGAGAAACCTCCGTATATCTCTGCTGGCGTGACAGAGTTATCCCGTGATGTCGTTGGGTAAGACAAATACAGATACACAGATAACTGATGTGTTATCTGACTGACTGAGTGTGCAGCACAGACCATGAGCAGGCTGTGTATACACATTCAACTGACACTTTCAGCAACATCAGCCTGATTTGGGAGCATGAATGAATAGCTCTGAAATAAGTGCAGAAAACCTTTTGCTCCTGCAAACTCATAGAGTATGTTGTCTATAGGCAAGATATCGGCATTGCTGGTTTATGAATGCAAATCTCTTTCTAAAGGTTTAGAACTAAATTCATTCAAAATATTGAATCCCTAATAATTAGCCTGCTTTATTCTCTTAGGAGACTGTTGCAACTTCAGGCTAGCATTCGACTACCTAAGACCCAATTAGCAACCCTTTCATCACTATGTCTTTTAATATCACCTCAGCACCAATTGTCAGTGTTATTGTCCACAATGTAACAGGTGGTGGGGGAAGCCAAAAAGATATGGGATTTGAATAATTCAAAATGTCAACATGTTCCTCTGAAACCCTCAGCCGGTCTGGTCTGGTCGGTCCCCGTAGCGAGCCGAGCGTGCTGTGGCAATGGTTTAGAGCATTGCTCCCGCTGCCCCCCCCCCCCCTCCACCCAAAGCCCTCGCATCCGTAAATGGTTGTGGGAGACTGAGGCGAGCCATACGCCAGCCACCTGGTGCCAACCGCCTAGCGGGAGAAGAGGGCGCTAACGCACAGATGAGCAAATGCATGGCAGGCACGTTTTTGGGGAAGGGAAGGTCGCCTCACATTGTCTGTGCAGAACATTCCGGTATTGGAAGGAACTATTAGAGGGGAGTTATTAGGGGGAGAGAACAACTGCAAGGAACAAGAGGATTTGGGGGAGGGAGAGAGAGATAGAGAGGGAGAGGGAAAGAAACAAAGAGAGAGAGAAACAGAAAGAGGGAGAGAAGGAGGGAGACAGAGAGAGGGACCATCCATACATCTTCTTGACAAGTGGATCCAAGTTTGATAGGACGCGTTTTGCATACCGCTCCATCTGGGCCGGTGAATGCGTTTGCAGTGTAGGGGAGGAGGGGGTGAGTGTTACAACACCTGCATGCCAACAGACGCTCTCTTCTCCCTGAATGTTAATTCTCCTTACTTCATGTGCCTCCCCCCAGGCCCTGGATAACAGTGTTGCTTTACAGGTCTGTGTGTGTGTGTGTGTGTGGGGGGGATCATTGATACATTATACTGTATAAATACTGTATATGTATTTATATACCTGCCTTAGTGTAGAGTTCAAAGTCATGCCTAGTATGCCTCTTATATACTCAAGTTGTGATGTAGTATTTATGCCCATTGCATTTCTACTATACTCACGCTAGCTTCAACACACATGAAGTTATATCCCCCGTCGCTGGGAAATTCACCCACCGCGTGATTGAACAGCGTTGTCACAGAGAGGAACAGGATCTGTGCCTTTGAAAGTACTCTCAAGTGGCACATTACTGCCACAGTGATATCACGCGCAAGGTCTCCATCTCTGTAGTGGCTGCACTGCTACAGTACAGTACAGAGCACAGACACACCTGAAGGTAATTCCCGCTGAAGAAATGCGAGGCTGTGTGAGTCCAGCCACACTTTATAAATCATTGTCGCCTTAACACAAACGGTATTGCACTGCAGTATTTACGGCAGTGCCCCCGTTTTTTCACGTTAGAATGTTGACGTGCGCTGCTTTCTCAGCATGATGAAACCCATTAGGCTTTGCATACAGCTTTGCATCTTGCTGTAAACGGAACGCCACGGCCATTGTGTGAGCGGTGCGGTCTCCCGGGGACTCTTATTTCTTGTAAATATTGTTCGTTGGCAACAAACTTGTTTTAGGCGAGTGATGTAACCTGCTCGTAATCTCGGAAAGGGCTGGTATCTCAAACTCGCCGGGGGTGTGGGTGGGTGAAGAGTAAAATCTCCTCTTCTTTGAGCCGTGCTGAGAGAGAGAGAGAGAGAGAGAGAGAGAGAGTGGGAGGTTTTTATAATCGTGGAAGATCACCTCGCGGTGTAGGAAGCATCAGGGTGATGTAAGTGAGAAGACACAGCCCTTGTGAGTGACAGGTGGATGGTCCAGGAGCCTGTCTTCATTTTACCATCCAGGTTACATGGATAGACTTTAACAAGTTTTCCTAACCAAAAAACTAGATCAGTTCATACAATTTTTATTATAAATATACTGTAATACATAGTATATTTATTCATAGAATCAGATAATCAACAAACACTATATACAGCCATTACGGCATGCGATCCAACCCGGCGGTGCTCTGGTTACCAGTGAAACAAGTGGTAGATTTATGTCTCTATATGGAGTACATGCACCTCTTTATCTGGAGCATGTAACATGCTCAGCCATCAGTCTACAGTCTCTAGTTGGGTCACAGTATTCCCAGTATACAGTAACTCCACATCAACCATCACCACACTAGCCTGGACCCCGTTGGGGCCCAATCTATACTATAAATATTCACATGTAGGGCCCGGGAAGGTCCTTTAGCAAACGCATTGTGTAAATGGTTCTGATTTTAATCAATGTCATGCTAGGCGTGCACTTCAGTAGATCCCCCCCCCCCCCCCCCAGCCCCCATACCGCCCTTGCCACGGGGGAATGCACTGGGGGGATATCGCGTTGGATAAACACACTTAGAAAAGGCTCTTCACTTCCTTTAGAGCTAATTGCTTCTCTTCCAACAGCCCGGTTCCTCCACCTCAATCCATTAAGCCCTGGATGGTAGTAGCACTTTGGAGAAGTCGTAAAGAGAGTAACCAAAGTCAAAGCACTCGCCGCGCCTCTCTCTCCATTACAGGTCCGCCGTGCGCCGATAGCCATCGATGGAGGGCTGTCCATCGCCTGGACACACGTCCAGCGCGAGTCATGGCGATAAGACGGTTAAGTACAACCATTAACTTTGCAAACGCATTAAGCAAAGAGCGGAGGCCCGTCGCTGTTTAGAGAGCCTTTGTTAACCAGGCGTCTATAATTATGATCCATTGTCATGGTTGATTTAAAGCTCTTCCAGTTGGAAATGTACATTGAGACAGATTTATATGTTTTATAAGACAGCACATACCGCATATATATGTACGTATACTGAATATTTTTGTGTTTGTATCATGTTTTCTCATGTCAATGGATGGACAGTAATGTGGGCATATTTTGCTTCAGTTGTAAGGTGTTTGTACTACTATGACTGGGTAAATTACCTTGTGAAGGGTATATTGCTATTGATTCAAGTAGCATAGCAATCGCTGTCTGAATGGCAGCCTTTGTTGCTTCATATGAACTTATTGATTTGATTCTACCGATTGGCTTCACAGTGCTCTCAATCAAAATAGCTGCTGTTCATTATTCACACCTCTACATGTGTGTGGGTGTGTCTGTCCCTTAGTGTTGCTTGCAGGGGTTATGTTGCTCTCATCCGGCTTGGCAACTGCCGTCCAATCAGAACAATGACCTAGGTGTTAATCCCCTATTATAGGCCGGTAGGGGTTCAGTATCGTTATCGCAATATCACGTTGCGCAATATCATATCGAAGATGTTGCAATATTCAGTGTATTTTGTGGAG
>JAODUH010030885.1:0-22678 GCA_027564835.1 Typhlichthys subterraneus
AAAAAATAACCATAACTCCACAAGTTAGGGGAGTGGGGGGAAGTTACATGCACGACCCACTTAGGGATGAACAGGTTAATGAATTTGACAAAGGATGTATTAGCTTACAATTAGCTTGCAATAGCCGACTATACCTTTAAGGATTTACGCATACATATTTTTTAGGATATTAATTAGGGTTCTTCGTGGTGTCTCTACTTTTGCTTTGTATTTAAAGGTGTAGTCTAGGTGTAGCTATTGTAAACTAATTATAGATAATTGTAATAATTTTGTAGAATTCACCTTCTCGTATTTCGCTAGCTTATCGTTCTTTGTACGTGCTGACAGAATTATCCAGTACTTCTACGCAGCCCTGGCTCCGGAAACAGGAACACAAACAAAGTGGCGACCACCTCTCACGACAACAATGCCGCTCAGCTCGCAATGCGTTTCAATGTGTGGGGCGGAGCTTCCGAGGGTTTTTGATTTGAGCTCGAAGTTAGCAAGCGAGCAAAAAAAAGGCATTTTCCTAATTTCTTTTCCATTGCATTCCTATCTTTTCTTTATCCACACGGCACACTCTCTCACATCCCTGTCCACACACACACACACACACACACACGCACACACGCACTCACGCGCACAATGAGGTTTCCCTCATGTTATTTCCTAACACTTGTGGCGAGGGCAGCAGGCAGGCATGTTCCCAGTCGGTGCGTCGCTCCGGGCTACGGGGGCATGACGCGCCGGGAGGGAGAGAGGGAGCGAGGGGAAGAGAGTGTGGGAAAGTATGTAGAGGGAAAAGGTATGGTTGGGATAAGGAGGGTGTCGGGAGGGCAACGCTTCACTCAGATCAGGTGAGCTAATTTAGAGACGAAACCAGACACAAGTACAGGCCGCTACCACTGACTGACAGCCGCGTTAAGCTATGGGGGCTTACGCAGGCACACACCTGGTCTGTAAACACACACACACACACACACACACACACACACACAGACAGACAGACAGACACCTGACACATATATGCTACTCTCACTTTCTCTCTCTCTCTCTCTCTCTCTCTCTCTCTCTCTCTCTCTCTCTCTCTCTCTCTCTCTCTCTCACACACACACACACACACACAGAGAAGGGATGCCCCCTTCTCTAATATACATGCGGTTACCAGTGTTTGTTGACTAGAGGTGGTACGAGTTCTGTTCAGGCAGGATAATTTTCCCATGCTTTGGCTCCAGAGCTGCGTGTCTGTGTGTGTGGGTGTGTGTGTTTATAGACCACGGGGCAGTACAAGACATATGTCTCGGGTCTCTATGAAGTGACAGTAGGTTAATAAAAACAAGCTTTTCATTCAAGTAGCACTTACTGTAAGCAACGTTGCGCTCAAAGCCCTTTCCAGAACATAAGCCCTCACTCAATTGTTACGGGGGATGGGGGAGTTGGTTTGGCAATGGCCTTCATGGAGGTTGGTTCTACCCATCTATACGGATTTCTCACTTGCTGTATGAGGTCATGGGGAATGAGTCTGTATTGTGAAGATAAGAACATTTGCAAGGAGGTGTTATCAGTTGACTTACTGTGTCGTATGTAAAATCTAATTTCTGATCTCCTCTCTCCTCTCTCTCCCTAGACCTCATCCCTCACCACACTGGAGGAAGTTGAGAGGTGAGCAGAGAGACGTTGTTATACCTGCAACACAATAGAAATAGTGGCAGTAATGTTGTCTGGCAGCAGGAACCATTTAAGAACGAACAGAGCTAAACAAGGGGCTGAATCTGATGTAGGAATTGTTTCTGCATTTTTCCCAGGAACTCAATGAAAAGGTTGTATCCCGACGGAGAACAGGCTGTCTCTCCACCCAGCAAACAGACACGCAGGGAAGACTCTCAGCGAGGTGCTTGCTTTTGCCCTTATTGCCTTATGGTTCCTTATTCACTCTTAATGTTTTATGAATAATTCCGTCATGTTTCTGACGTTGGTCTCCTGGCCTGCTTCCACAGTTATGCTCTACGTGAGAACGGAAAGCGAGGAGGTGTTCGATGGGCTGATGCTGAACACACCAACCGTGACGGGTTTACGAGAAGCTGTGAGTTGCACACATGCGAACACACGCGCGCGCGCACATACTGTACTGTGCATATACTTAACACCATATGGGAGAACAATCGCACAGACAGATGCATGCTTTCACTCAGTCGTCTTTATCTTCTGTCAGCGGTGAAGTGCATTGTCTTCTCTGCTTTCAACAGGACATCATTCTAACTTTCTGTTGTATTCCCTTCCACTCTCAGATTTCAGAAAAGTACGGCATGCAAAAGGACACCATTGGGAAGATCTTCAAAAAATGCAAAAGAGGGTGAGTGTCATGTGAAAAGAAAAAAATACAGATTTCCCCTTGTTTAAAACCAGCCACCAGCACACATTTATATTTTATTTGACACAGTAAATGCACGGTGCTTGTTTCACGGGTTAAACCCAGGCCTCTAAGGGCTATAAAGTTGACAGACTGGGTCAGTAGGTTTGTCTGCTCCGTGTTCTGGAATGTCTTATTTGCGTCTCTCCTAAACAAATGATAAGGAAGGGTGGAAGGATTTCATAAGTCCTGCAGATGAGTCACAGTCATTTTACCTACTTTAATTTTAATGATCTGATCTCAGCAGGAAGTTTTTCTGTGTTTTAGTAGATGGTGGTGCCTGATTACTGGTGGTTATTAGGCCAGTGTGGGTAGGTGCCTGTAAATGACACTTTCTCAAACAGATAATGCCACCGGATGTAGTCTCTTACGTGCGTATGTGCATGTCTGGGTGTGTTTAATTGTGACAATTACTTCAATTTACAATTATTTCACATCACCCAATACATTCTGTTTACAACAGAATTTCCACAGGGTGCTCAAACTGTAGTGCGCCACACACAACAACATGTTTCTCAGTTGAGGTAATCCATTGTGAATGTCCTGAGTCCACATTCAAAACGCGGATTCTGTTGAGTTGACAACAGTCTGGGTCAGTTCCTGTTAAATAATGTATAGGATTAGAATGTGTTTTGTCTACTTTTCTACTTCTTGAACTAATGGTAAAACCCTCCGCTGACAGAAACTTAGATGCCCTGAGGAGGTTATCCTAGCACTGCGAGCTAGCGCGAAAGCAGGAGTGGCTAGCTGGTTGGGTGACATTCTCCGGCCATTCCCTCCTGCTTTTGCACTTCAATCATATCTGTCCCTGCGGGCAGAGGGCATGAGTTGGCAGTTATTTCAGTGATTATAGACTCAAAGATATATGTTAGTAGCATTGTGGTGTGGTGGGATGGTCTGATTTACAACCCTAGTGATGCACGAGATATGCACGAGATACGCACGAGATACGGCTACACTGTATTCCTTTTGTTTTCTTTATAATGATTTCCACCAGACTAAACACAACCTCACCCATAAATGATAACTTTAAAGATATTCTAATGTGAAAGTATAATCAACGTTATCAAACATTTTATTTATGTAATATTAATATTAAAATGAATACAGTAGTCTGACAATATCTTAATTAAAAAACATTAATTTTGTTTGTGCAAATTAAAACAGCGACTTTCAGATCACTCTCTGTTACGTGACTGATCAGTGGAGTAACTTTATTTTGCTTTTGCTTGTTTTCATTTAGGATTTTCGTAAACATGGACGACAACATTATTCAACACTACAGCAATCAATCGGCGTTCCTCATTGATATCTCAGAGGTCAACGGTCAGTTCCAGGTCACTCTTGCTGAGCTATGAAGTTGTCTATTGGTAAACGTTGTCCATCTGATTAGAATCCACCATGCATTGCCCCTTTACTGTAGATTATATAGGCCAAGTCTAGACTAATTAATGAGGATATTGGATTGCATCAAACACCTTTTAAATTTCAGTTAAATGTCAAAACCACATTTTAGTCACTGCCTTTGTAAATATTATTTGCCCGAATTTCTTCTTTTGATATTATTGATTTTTAATATTTTGTATAACATAAGAGCAATTATGATTTATATACTTTAAATATTTAATGTAAATAGAAACAGGATATTGTAATCCAGCTACCACAAATTGCTATATATTTCAATTTTTGGAAAAGATTTTGTACATGTTCTTTTTTATAGTGCATTGCCAACATTTTCACAGGATGCCATTCCTGCTGCTTGCAATGTGCTCATCATTTCTTTGACAACTGTGCGCTTTTGTCACAAATGCCATTTATGTCAACTTCTCTTTAATGTGTTTGTGTTATACGTATCTGTTGATCTGTTTGTTAACTGCCTGTTATTTTCACAATTCAAACGACTCCCACAAGGGGTTGCATTCACAAACAAAAGTCACACATTTCCCCAATCTGAACAACACAGTTTTAGCAGCAGTTAGCATTTAACAGTCTGTAGGACGTAATCACACATCTGAACCACTAAGAATCTGTTCAAACCCCAAAGGTCTTTCAACAGAGTGTTTTGTATAAAAAGTTGTTGAATTTTTCCTGACATTTCGCACCATTTCAATGCTTAAACGTTTCCCTGTAAATTTCACAATGATGCCATGGCATTTCTGGTTGTATCTTACTTTTTTAAAGAAAATAAAGAAAATTCTAAATATAAATGTTAATGACGTTATTCTGTCTGATTTTCAAAGAAAATGAAATATAAAACTACTGTATTTATTATTATATGTGTGGGTAATATACATTTGTAATGTAATGAGAGAAGAAACATTAAGTCAGAGGTTGCTGTAGGCTACAATGTGATAGGCTAACAATACATGAGTTAATTAGCACATCAACCTGAAGGAAAGGGGTTATATGAACTGCGTCTCAGTTTTTCCAACAGTGTTGCTGTTGAAACAGTGTTTCAACAGTAAAGAAATATAAACGCTGAAGCAAAATACACTGGCATGCTAGCAGCCTCTTGTGTCTAAGAACTGATAGTGCTAATATTTTGTTAAGTGTGGGAAAACAGAATTCGAGAGCGATGCAAATATTGTTCAATTATAGTAAGTTACAGCAAAATACACCTAAATGCAACACATTAAACCATTGGACATATTTACACTTTTCCTAAATATATTTATTTGACTGATTTCTGAAAATAAAAAAAATGTCCAGTCCACAATACATTTAACCAAACTTAAGCCATTTCAAGCTATAAATCCTCACCAGTGAGAGTAGGGAGAGTGAAGACGTAATGCTAACATCATTGCAGGGGTCATAGAGTACCATGGACAGAAATGATTAATGGAAAGTGGATGGCACAGAGATGTGAAGAAGGATGGCGGGAAGTGAGAAACCTGATGGCATTTGGCAGACGCGTCTATCCAAAGCGACTTACATGTAGTACATTTGTCAGAAGTTGGACAGGTCATATACCAGCAATTATAAGCAAACAATATTCTAAATAGAACAAATACATAATGTCATTATACCAATTACCACATAACATAACCATATAAAATGCAATAGGCAATGGCCTAGCTAATGAATTGCATACAATTTTATTTTTTATTTTATTTTATAAATAGTGAGAGAAGAGCATGAGAAGTTAACAAGGGGATTCAGAGATGACACTCTTAGATAGGAGAGAGTGCTAAGAGGTGGCGAGGTCGCTGGTCAAGGTACCAAGGTGGATTGTGAAGAGGTGTGTCTTGAGTCTCTTACGGAAGATGGGTAGTGTTTCCGTAGTTCTGACTACATATGTAATGATATCACATTAGAGTGAAATTGGTAAAAAAGCAGAACAATATCTGTGTTATTTGTTTAGAAAGAATGGATGTATTTATTAGGTATCCTAATAAAGAAGGAAATGCCTCTTACCAGTTCATTTGTTGTTTAGCCCAGTCATTAGAGGCAAAATGTGTATTGGGTAAACATTATGGAGCATCAGGCTACCAACATTCAAATCAACACTGATATAGGAGATAGTTGGCTGAATAGATTTTTCATTCAGGTGGAAAAAGAAAAAGGAAAACAAAAACACTATTGGAGTGAAATGGAGCTTTTGAAGTGACCCTGCCTCCAAAGAAACAAGTCCTTTGCTTAAAAAATGCAAGTGTGTGCGCTGGTGACGTCAGCAACGGCAGGACGTGCTGTCGCATCCAGACGTCGTGTCAGTGGCCGCTCTCTACATTAACAGCCAGTCTAATTCAGTGTCTCCAAGGTCGCTGCACGATGCTCATCGGCAAACCTTCATGACATCAGCATCACACACACACACACAGGCACGTGTGCCCACATGCAAACATGGGCATTCACATACAGTAGAAAATAAAGGGGGAGGGGAGAGGAGAGGTTGAGAGAGAGAAAACCAGGTCTTATATGGAAAGAAATGGAAATAGCTCTTTGGATAAATACTGCACGCTACAGCCCGGTGTCTGGCGGAGACTTTCCAGGTTACCGTATCCTAGCAACAGAGACAGGCATTGACTTTGAGTCTGTCCGGCATTGGATCGAGCGCTGAAACACAGGGAGCCACACCTCCCTCTGTTGCTGTTGCTAGTGCTCTCGCCTTTTGTCTCTAACTCTCTCTCTCTCTCTCTCTCTGCTTCTATCTGCCTGGACTCTCTCCTGACACCTCTTGTTGCTGACATTTTGTCTGTGCGTCTTTCCTTGCCAGCCAATCAGATGAAAGTATGCTGGTTTTTAACTAAAGAGAAAAGCCACCGATGCAGAACAGGTAAGGCAGATGCACGCTGGTCTGTTGATCGAGCTGAACACATTGTAATTTCATCATCTGTTTCCGCAGACCGGTTGCTATTTGTGGAAGCAGGTGATTGGAAAGTTGCACTTCCAATCTCTAATTTCCCTTACAGGCAGAGCTGCTCAGTCATTGGACCTTTCTGGGAGAGATGTGAATCCTTTTTCCCCCAGCAGAGATAACCCGGGGGAGGTAGCTGTCGCCATCATTTATCATCAGTCTACATCCCTGATGCTGGGAATTAATACCAGCCTCGACAGACGTCTCTGTCAACAAGGGCTTTTCATAGCCATCGATCTTCTGGAAAACGAAGCCATACGAAGACAGTGGACACAAGGATCTCTAACCAGGTGTCAGTTGTGACTCCAGCTGCGCTGTGCACGCGCGTGCACACGTGTTGTTTTGGTACATCTAAAGAGACTGAAGGTTGTCGGCGCTGCTTTTGGCTGACCGTATAATGCAGACTCCATCGTCAATGGTGATGGGGATCGTGTTGGCCCCGCTCGGGCTGGTGCTGATGTTCACCGCCGCCATCACCCCTCAGTGGAGGGAGGGGCAGGCTCGCCTGGGAGCCCCTGCTCCGGGCCTGCTCTCTCGGTCGGGGCTGAAAGGTCAAGGGTCGTCCGAGGCCGTGCTCCTCCTGCGCTCCGACGGCCTGTGGGAGAGCTGCCTGCAGGTGGCACACTCTGAGCTGAAGCAGTGCTGGCCCGTGGCGGGGGCGTACCTTCGGGACCCGCGGCTCCGGTTGACGCGGGGCCTGGTGCTCACCGCACTCTTCCTCTGCGCCGCCGGCGTGCTGCTGGCCTGCATTGGCGTCCGCTGCTGGGCCGACGCGCCCCCTAGAGGCGTGGCGGCCGCCGGCGGCCTGTTGGTGGCACTGTCTGGCCTGCTCAGCCTGGCGGCCCTGGGGGTGTACTCGCACAGCTACAGGAGGCTGGGGGCGGAGGAGGCTCCGGGGCGGAGGGGGGCCGGAGGAGGAGGCAACGCCCTTCCTCGGCTGCCCCACCTTAGCCTGCGTCCGGCCGGGTCACTGTATTTCGGCTGGCTGGGGGCGGGCATACAGGTGCTCGGGGGCGTCGCCCTGATGCTCAGCCTCAAGCGGCCGCGCTGCCGGTCGGGTGCCCCCTGTCCCGCATGCCATGAGACGAGCGGCAGGGCGGAGACAGAGGTGTATGAGGTCAGCTGTTAAGACGGAGAAGGTCCGCTATACACTCTGTGAATGTGAGAGACAACACGGGCAGATATCAGACTGTAGCGTCACAGATTGTGAGGATATAACAGGGTCATAAGAACAGGGTGAAGATAATAGGCTTAGTCCTAAAAGTACATTCAAATTAAAGGTGTGTAAGTGGTTTTATTAAGCCTATATACACGTTTTGTCAAATTAAGCAAATTCCTTGCGGTCCGCTAGCTGTCAGTTCTCTGTGTGCGCTAGTGTTTCTACACAGCACATATAGCACCACATTATCCCAGGCTTAGCAATACATGTTCAATTTTGGGGGGCGGAGGCTATAAGGGAGCACCTTGTGGCATTGAAGGGGGAGGTGTTTTTGTTTTGATGAGATCGACGATCTTTCTCCAGCATCGCTGACTCCACATTTAAATCCAAAACTCCCTGTGACATTCAATATCGACAGAAGTTTGAGTTTGTTAAACAGCTTGTTAAAATGTATTGCTGTCTGCACTAATTTAAGGTATAAACAGAGTATAAATCCATGCTGCCTTTGACAACTAGATGGTATAATTTAGCTATATGTCGGTGCTGCTAAACTATTGTAGCCAATCCTTTGTATTGCATGTAAGTGACATTTTTAGACTTTTATATGTTTTTAAGATCTTGTAGTTAACTGAGGTGCAAGTTTAAAACTGATCTTTAATATCCTTAGTCAATTATGCTGTATTAACTTGCATAGGTGGTGTTTTGTCTTGGTAGTTCCTATAATCAATTATTTTCCTTAATATTGCAAATTTGACTTTTTTGAAGATATGTTCTTATATTCCAAGTCAATTGATTCATCATTTCAAATAAAGATTTGCTCACAGTAAACAGGTGTAGATTAACATTCATTCGTCGTTCATTGTTCCACTGGGGGGAGGGGGGGTTGCGTATGTACAATGAGTACATCATATGCAGTTTTAGGAATAAGTAATGAAACCAAATACATTTTACAGTGATTGTCTGTCTTGTGTCTACACATTTTAACACATTTAAATGATCATCACACTCACTTCACAAGTTAGATCAAATCTCATGTGGTTTAAAAACATTTAAAAAATATACCTTTATTAAAGATACATCAAAAAGCAAATGCATGGTACATTCTTTTATAAATGTTATATTTACAAAAGCATGAAATATAATACATATAACCTAGGCAAATTATTATTTCTAATAGACAACTGTAAAATCTGTTAAATAGATATTTTATGAAGATTGACACTTGGCAAATAGGCTCAATTTTTTAAATGCAATTTTTTTTAAACAGCCACACATTCGGTTTCCTATAAAAACTGGTAAACAGGCCTGATACTTGCATATCACAAACAAATGTGACAGTAGCAATTGATCAGAATCCACCATGAGGGCTATGTAAAACACTAGTTCACACCACTGCAGATGCTATATGAGAAACACAGAAGCTCTATCTCGAGTGTCACACAAGCTTCTGGTTGCAATTGGTAAAAGATCCCGTACAGGAAGCTTAAAAGCAGCAAACGGGAGGTCTTAGCGAGTAAACACACCTCGCCTTCTGCTATCGCTGTGGTAAAAAGTCTCCACAGTACGCGCCGAGGCGTAAGAACAGCTCAGTGACATTGACATTTGATGCCATGATGTCAATGGATCTGGATACGTTCCCAAGAAACTCGATACCACTAAGTGACTGATGTTGCTGAACAAACGGCTTCCACTTGTGTGACTTGCATGACATTGATCAACAGCTACAGTGATGGTAATTTGGACATTCAAATAAAGAAGTAATTCTCTTTAGCTACTCCGCTAGACGAGTTATTTGCCATATCCTGTAGCTCTTTGTCAATGGAATCCTGTAGCGACCCCATACAGATATCCAATGTCGGGGATTCGAGAGTTGGAGTACCAGGCGGGATCTCCAAGAAAACATCAGATGGTTCGGCATCGACCAACTGCTCTCCGTGGCTCAGGCTCAGCCTGCTCACTCCCACCATCTTCTCGGTGGTGGCTGTTTCCGCGGCGACAATTTCTGTGTCGACCGCCTCGGCGGGAGGGTCCTTTGTTGCTACGAGCATCTCTTTGGAGGCCCTGAGCTGAGCGAGCTTCTCAATCTCCTGACACAGCTCTTCATTGGCCTCTTTCCACGTGCGGTATTTGATGGGTGTCAGCTCAGAGTCCTCCAGGACCTTGTTAATCACCAGCAGCTCTGCCTCTCTGGCCTAGAGAGAGAAAAACACATTTAGTTAGCTGTAAACTAAAGTCAGTGTGCTGTACATGCATGCTAGCCCTTCACAAACACAAAGGAAAACCACACTTTGTTTATTTAGATGTAGAGCTGCTGTAATAAATGTTCTGACTAACAGAGGGCGCCACAGAAAATTATGTCGCAGAGCGGCTACTTTGCGTTCAGTGAATGGCATATTCATATTCTGCACAAGCAGAAGCAAGTTATGGTCTGGGTTTCACCACGCAGATTGGTTGCCAGTGGCAAGAATCAACCCTTGTGGCCGCAGGCACATACAGGATTTGAAAATGTGAATTGTTTTTGTTTAAAGGTACAGTAAGCAATTTTAAGCTATTAGACTTTTTGTCAGATTCACAAAATATCAGCTCACGGTCTGCTAGCCGCTCGTTCTGTGTGCGTACTGAAAAAGGATTCTGGTGTTTCTACACAGCCCTGGCCCTGTAAAGAGGAGCACAGACAAAGTGGGTCAGACCGCACCACACAAAAATGTCCCAGCCTTGGCAATGCGTGTCCAATGTACGGGGCGGAGCATCTCACGGTGCACCCTGTGGCATTGAAGGGGGAGATGTTTGTGTTTTGATCGAGTTCAAATATTCTCAAGCTTTCTCCAGAATCACTTACTATACCTTTATTGGACCTTTACAGATTTTTTTAACTTAAGTCTTACATTACCTTAAAGCTCATAGTTAACCATACGTTATTCGCCATAAATGTCTAATCGGTCACAAAAGTGTAAATAGCTGAGGGACCACGTCCTCGAACCGACAGATGAGTTAGCGCTGTGAAGACAAACGTCACCATGACGACAGCGCGTCCGAGCTGACCTTCAGCGTGCTCTGCAGGGCGCGGAGTGCGTGCGCCTTCTCGTTAATGACGGGGTTCTTGTTGCGTCGGATGAACGACTTCCTGAAGTGGGCGTGGGTCAGCGGCTGCTCCTGACCCGTCAAACTCACCCCCACCTCGATGATCTTGCTGAACAGGACGCCCATCTCGTCCACCGCTGGAGGAGCCACCGCTGGACACACGGACACATGGACAAGTAGATGTCGTAAAGAGGACATCAATCCCCTATATGTCCTCTGTATGTACAGACGCAAACACTGCCAGCAGATTCACTTAATGCCAGATTGAGACTGATTGACTTAATGCCAGATTATTTTTAGCTATGGGCATGCAATCTCAGTGCAAGTATTAGCTCTAACATTGTATCTCCATTGTATATTGATTATTTATCTACAACCAGGAGCTAATACTTGCGCTGACTGATAGACTGATAACAGATTGAAAGAGAGGAATAGGGCATGTGTGCTTGTGTGTGTGTGTGTGTGTGTGTGAGAGAGTGAGAGCGAGAGAACTAGAGAGAGAGAAAGAGAAAGAGAGACAGAAAGAAACAGAGTTAGATAAATAGAGAGAGAGAAAGAGAAAGAGAAAGACAAAGAGCAGTGGCTATACCTGTTTCTTTGCTGCCCCCTGTTGACTGAAACGTGGATGGCGTGATGATGGTTTTCTTCCCCTTGGGTCGAGTCAAAGTGTTTGACTGTACTTTCTGAGGCACAAAAACATGGTTTGAGTAGTACGTACATTATACTGCCTTTCTGTAAATATAATACTGAAATGCCTCTCACACATGTATAGACCTTGTTCTTGTTGCGTGAAGACGCCACCTCATCTTCTGAATCTGTCTCGCTGTAACATTCTGAAAAAGCAGTATAAAATAATATTAGATATGTTAAGTTATTAATACTGTACATTGGAATAAGTTAGTACAATGTATAAGTATAATGCTAGATTTATTTCAGCTATGTACATTTATGTAACTGAATTGGGGATGATGGTCAATGGACTGCATTTATATAGTGCTTTTCCAACCTGCCGGCTGTACAGGTTTGCCTCACATTCACACACACATTCACACACCGATGATGGTGTCCATCCACAAAATACAATCATTCATATAAAAACAAGATGGCGTGCAGTGAATATCAACGAAATCAGACAGTACCTAACCTTAACCTAGTAAAAATCCATGGTTATGGTTTGTTTATGCTCAACATATTCAGTTTGATTACATTTGACAAGTTTTTTTTTAAGTATCAAGCTAAAATATCAGGACTTTATTGTGTGCTAATTGTTGTATAGTTAGCCTACAAGGCATTTGTTGCTCACACCCTTAGCATTTGCGAGTGTGTTCGCCATAAGTTCAGACGTACCTTCTTTTAGGAAGCTGTCGGCCTCTTTTACATTAGAACCCTATGGAGCGGACCGCGTTTTACATTATAACCCTATGGAGTGGACCACGTTTTTACGTAAAAGGGCCATGGGCGCTGAATGGAAACGCTGCCGCGGGCGCTTTTTTTCAGCAGCTCTGGGCTTCTTTTTCAGTTGAAAAAAGTTCAACTTCTCAGAAGCTTTTTTTTCTACATGACAAATGCCCAGTGCCGGCGCTTTTAATCAAAAAAATAAGTTACGTCTGAATGCACCAATTAAACATTTGTGAATTTAGTGTGTTATGTAATATAAACATAATGTCCCACATGAGGACATATGTTTTGTTTCTGTTAAAAAAAAACGTTTAGTTTTTTTTCAGACCTTTTTCAGACCTTCAGGGAAATAAAAAATGCACACAAAATCTAAGATACTTTTTAAGGTCTGCGAAAAAGTATTACATTAGATAAACAATGGTGTCTAACTGGCCATTGCGGTCTAAACAAAATGAATGAACTCCCTGAAATGATGATGACTACTGTGCTGCACTCTTCTTAATGTGTGGAATAGAGATTTTTATATAACATATGCAACAAGCTTCGGGTTCACTTTGGCTCTGTATAACGTTTCAGAGAGTGTCGGTTTCATATAAAACTGTAATAATGTCCTCATACCTTCTTCACTGTCTGGTGGGTCTTTGTGGAGCGTCTTGTGTTTCTGTATGGCGGTGATCAGGCAATTGATCCATCTAGGGGATAAGAGCAAATCAATGCTGTTAAAAATAGTTTGTTGGACTATAGACATGGACAAATATATTTCTGTAATTCATCAATATACCTCTACTTGTAGTGCTTATGTTTATATATATTAGGACTCTAGTTTGTAATTCTGTATAATGGTCTATAGGGGGCAGGGCAGACCACTGTTTCATGTACTGTACATTACAGTAGTCTATAAGTTATTTGCAAACAGAGAAACAGGAAAAATAACTACATCTTTTCATCTTAAGTGATACTGATTCAAATCATTCATCATTTGTTACATAAACAGTATCTGTCAGATAGATAGATAGATAGATAGATAGATAGATAGATAGATAGATAGATAGATAGATAGATATCTCTACTCACTTGCTCATGTCAGTGACATTATCAGCGGCAAAGTAAAATGTCTGAAATCGCTGGTGGTACATTTTGAACACACTGGCACACAGTGGGAATGATAGAGACATAACAGGGGAGAGAAAAAGAGAGCGAGACACATTAAATGGGTCCAGGGACACAAGAAGCCTAACCTGACATGCCAGATGTATTGTTAGACACAAGTCCATCTGGATAATCGTCCATCAAAACTGTTTGAAAAGGGCACTGTTTTCAAGTCGCTTTCGCTGACGTGCACGTACACAATGTCAAAACAGAACACTGACAAGCAAGATGGAGGTACAAAAACTAAGGGCCCTATCTTACAACTAGTCTCAGCCTCTCCCCTCCTTTAGCACTATGTCACATTAGCAACTGTGCTGGACGTCTGATACATACAGTACATACCCCTGTAAGATAACACAGGACTCGCTGACTTTCGGGAAGTAACACTGTCAATTTCCATTGGCTATTAGCATTGTCACTCACAAGTCTGTATCTGTAATTTCCAATGTAATGCTATGTGCACTGCTTTATTTACCAATTTGAAGTATGCATTTATTTTAAACAGTAACCGTAGCCTACTCATTTTACATCTTTACAAGACCTGTAAACAGCCATGTCATGTTGTTTAGTTTTCCAACTAATTCCTCATTGTAAGTTTAACGTCTGGCTTTGTCATTGAGGTACATAGTTGGTCGTCGTGCATGTCAATCAAAATACCTCACTTTGAATGTGGGTGGGTACTGACGCAGTACTGTCAGGAGCTACTTCGATGGTATAAATAGCGCCCCCTATTGTGAGAAGTGTGTTTCTTACTATTTCCTCTTGTGCTCTCCAGCACTCTCAATTCTGTAGCTGCTTATCTGGACCAGACCATCAGCTTTCTCCTCCTGTACACACACACAAACACACACGCACACGCACACACACACAAGCAGCACACACACACACACGCACACACACACGCACACACACACAAGCAGCACACGCGCACGCACGCACACACACACACACACAGTATACATACATGCACACACACATAGTCAGTAAGGTCTATTAATCTAAACTACATGTGGGAGAAAAAAAAAGTAAAGATTTTACATTATTATTAATAGTAACATTAATTTTGTAATAATAATTTTTTTTGTTGCCAAAATACAGTAACCATTTCAATTGCGGTTAAATATTACCATTTATATATATATATATATATATATATATATATATATATACTGTGTGTATATTGTATACCATATTATCACCTTCCTAAAATAATTGTCTAAATCACATTTTCAGGTTTTTCAGAAAACACAAAAAACTGAACCAAATATTGTCCATTATATAGATATAATATAGACATTATATAGTTATTATACATAGTCCATTATACTACAGGGCTAGAATCACTCAACTGAGGATGTAGGTGGCCATTATGAAGTGATGATTTAGGCAAAACAATATTTTTGTAAAAAAATTACTTAGGCCATTATTTTAGGAAGGTGACAATATCACAATCATGTTTTACGTTATGATAGGTTGTAGAGTATTGCATAATCATTCTGTACCTGTGTAAATCTACATATAGGTTACTGTACATCGGTGCTTACACATTTGAGCTGCAGTATATTTCCAGTAGGGTACCGGTGCAAACACACACACATTTACTATAAAGAGAGATTTAGTACGGTTTAGCACCTGTTGGCTGTTGTACCAATAGAGGGAGGGGCCTTTCAGGACGAACCAGAAGCGTTGCCACTTCTGTGCGATGAAGACGCTGCTCTCCTTCCTCTTTTTCCACAGCCAGCCATCACAGTCAGGACGGCCCAGCTCGCGGCACGACACTCGCCGCCGGCTCATAGTCGTTGCCGTGCCTACCCGAACAAAACACCCATGAAAAACAGTTGGTCGCATTCCACAAAGCGATGGCGTGCTTCCCATATATAGCACAAAACAACGCCATGTTTAACCTTTTGTTGTGGCCTTCTTTGTTTCTTTTTGTTCCTGAAAAATAATACAAGCAGAATTTGTATTAAAATGATTGGCTCTTCTTGTGTGTGTGTGTGTGTGTGTGTGTGTGTGTGTGTGTGTGTGACAAAATGTCTAATTTAAATCTATTTCCATCTCACCTTGAGTCCCCCCACATCAGCAGGGAGGGAGCTGATGCTTGCGCGGCCCTGAGGGGAGGCATTTCTGGATGTTCCTAACAGAGGGGACGAACTTCTGGGTAGCAACGAACTCCTGGGTCTAAGGGACAGCTTTGAGCCGTCCAAACTGTCAGGCTCCACTAAGAGACAAGTAAAGAAAGTGTTATATAAATGTATTGAAGGAATGTACTGTATTACAAACACCAGATGGGTGAATGTCTGAATAACAACAATGGCAATGTAAGTGCTACAGTACTAGCCTGGCATCACCCGACTATTGCTCTCAGCTAAAACCTTTTTCGCTGAGATTACAGCCTTTTTTGCATCAGCGTTTTCACAGCCAATATGGGTGGGTAAGTGCGACATGACGTGACGTTTGAGTAAAGCGTGTTTCGAAATGGCAGCGGACCTACTGTAGATGAAGCGGTTAAACACTGTCCAATAGTTACAAAATTAACCAGAGAGGTCTACGCACAGTAGGAGGCAACCACTGTGACTGTGGCCAGACCCTATTCACTAAGTGAATACACTTTAGACTGTACAAAACTTGTATTTATAGACTAGATTTTATTTTTGGACTCTGTTCTACGTGTAACTGTGCTCTATGTGTAACTGTATGTTGGTATATCCTGAACATTTTACGCTTTGTCTTGGCCAGGTCACTGTTGTAAATGAGAATTTGTTCTCAAACGTGGTTGAGAACAAATTGGTTAAATTAAGGTTAAATAAAGGTTAAATAAAAGAAAATAAAAGAAAATAAAGTGAATCATAAGCCTGGTTACAGGCTAGTGCTACAGTACAAAAATGACAACGGAAATCTTCAATGCACTGTAGTATAACACTATTATTCTTGTCCAGTAAGTGCTAGTAATTCTACACGGTAATTCGTTATTTGTGCCCCTCTATTTTGAGTTTCTTCCTCACTGTACCTGTTGATGAACTGAGCATACTGACCACAGTGTTTGTTATGTGTCATGACAGTGAACTGGCCATCCAACCCACTATTTGAGGACAACTCAGACTCCTCCTGTCCCATAGGCCGATGAGCTGCTTCAGGTTCGTGGATGACCTTCCTGTATAGATGTAGGGAAAGATCGTCAGCAAAATGGTGAACCAAGCGCTCCTTAAAGGTACTGTGTAGTCATTCTGGAGAAAGCTTTTGAACTCGATCAAGATGGTCAGCAAAATGGTGAACCAAGCGCTCCTTAAAGGTACTGTGTAGTCATTCTGGAGAAAGCTTTTGAACTCGATCAAAACAAAATGGCCGCTCCTTTCAATGCCTTAGGGTGCCCCCTCATTGCGCCCCACGCATTGAAAGTGCATTGCGAAAGCAAGGATATCGTTGTGTGGTGCGGTCTGGACCACTTTGAATATTTAATCTCCCCTCTCTCAATGTGCTACCGCCACTCATTTTTACTAATCATCCAGCCTACCATCTTCCTGTAATTGGTCCTAAAATCCAAAAAGTGTTTTCACACTGCAAACCATTTGATGACACTTCAAATGCGGCTGGAAAATAATGTTTTAATGCACTGCGGACGACGAATACGGATTGTATAATGCTGTCTGCTGTTGATACCGGAAGCTGATTTAGTCTAAAAATGGGCAGGTTGGATCACCTTCTCACCAGAAACGAACCGCACCAGAGTTAATTTGGAAGCGTACCGGGACCACTACGCTAGTTTGGTCCACTTTTGGTGCACACCTGAGTTCAATTGCTGCATTCACACCTGACCAAACGAACCGCACCAAGGGGGAAAACGGACTCTGGTGTGATTCAACCGAACTAAATGTGGCAGGTGTGAAAGCATCAGAGCTGTATTCTACCATAAACCCAGCATTTTAGCAAACACGTGTATGAAAATGGCGCTAATTGTTACATTAAGCATACAATATACAAACAAAGCACTACATGAAAAGGAATTGCCAGCATGACAGGGTTATTTACAGATGTACGGTAATGGTAATATTTATATAGCGCTTTTCTAACCTTCCGGCCACTCAAAGCACTGTACAGTAATGCCTCACACTCACCCATTTACTCACCCATTCACACACCGTAATGTACTACAGTGCCTCCCTACTGCTTCCACCGTGCCTGTTCTCTGTCATCACTCTCTCACCACCGCTGGCCTCATACATGACTCCTCACCTCTCCTCCCTTCTCTTCGCCTCCACTCGTATAAATCACTCTCGCTGCTCATCACCCCCTCCTCCTCCCCACCCTCAGTGCATCTCAAGCTCCTCTGTTATATTTCCAGGCTGTTGTGGGTGTTGGCTGTGCATGGTGGCCTGCATGCCATCAGTAGGGTGACCTCATCACACGCCTACCGGCCCATGACAGACGGTCAAGAGGTCTCGGGAGGAAGCGGAAATCGCGGTTTTGTGAGAAGAGCTAATGATGGGTACTTTTGTGAATCAAGCTTCCAACCAGAATGCTTTGTACATACAGTATCTTGATGAAGATACAAGTTACAACACAGCCAGTTGGACAAGGAATATCTTGAAAGTGATCCTAATTGAAATGAAAATGACTAGCCAGAAGGACATGCATTACACGCAGATGTACAACACTTCTCATCGCATCATATTTGACATTTTAGTCACGCACACATTGTACAAAGCATAATGACCCTCTCGTCCAGGGTGTCGGCCCTGTGGACTCTATTCTGTAGGGCTCACCTGAAGGACAAGGATCTGACAGAAGATGCCACCCTGTCGAGAATGGAGTGCCTGGGATGCTCCTCCTCTTCGAGCCTGGCTTCCTCTTTCTCCTTCTGAAAGAGAGCGGGCAGTAGAGTCCATTATTAGTTAGGATGCTTGGATGCCCTCTCTAAAAAAGACAAAGTCGAATACGTTTTCTTTAACCATATACTGTATATACACACAAGTAACACAAAATACACTATGATAAATATGCTTATGTAAGTGTGTGTGGGTGTAGGGGTGCGTGGAGGCTGAAGGATCATCATGTGGCTCAAAAAAGATTATTTTTCCACATGCTCTGCTCACACACACACACACACACACACACACACACAGGCACATGCACACACTCGCACAGGCACGCACACACACATACGCACTTGCACACGTGCATGCTCTGTAGCTTGGGAGAAAACAGCACAGTCGCACGCACACAAGTGTACACACGCACACGCGCACACACACACACACACACACACACACACGCACACACACACACACACACCACAAGTTCCTGCCACCCTGGTAACAACGGGACACATTGTAAGGGCAAGGAAACACGCATTTGATTCATATTTCCCCCAGCGTTGAATGGATTACAGTTCATCACACTCATGGCCACAAGGGATGGGAACTGCAGTGTGAGTGAGAGTCATCGAGTTCAAAGTCAAAACAGGTAAGGAACTATGTGGTTTTGTAAACACACGTCTGAAAATAAAAGGACGTCGTTTTAGAAAACGAGGATTACATTCACAAAATACTCCCTCTTCTGACATAAAGCAGGAGTCTGCAACCCTTACTATAAAAAGAGCCATTTATGACCAAAATCTTTTATATTTATCTGTTTGGAGCCGCAGAAAATATTATACTTAGTCTATCAAATAATTATAGTTAGCCTATCAACAATACTTAAATTTTACATACAAATGAGAATTCATTCACATGTTTTTTCCTTGTAGGAGTGATTTTGAACCGGGGGGACAGTTTTTTTAAATGAAGCACTTAATTGCCAATTTCTGGTGACCTGAAAACAAAATACACCAAATACTATATACTATATCCAGCTACTGTGAACTCACAATCTCAGTTCTACATGATGATTGTCAAAGCCACAGGGAGCCACTGTAGAGGGACTCAGGAGCCACAGGATGCAGACCCCCGACTCAAAGATACACTCCTGGGTTGCGTTATAGCGCCCCCAGGAGGCCAGATGTCTGCCCCAGCTCATGGGAGGGCTAGATCACATTCTGAGCGAGCTCTAGTGGGAGAGAGGAGGATTGACTACATGCTGTCAGAATGTTAAACGACGTACTGCTTTTACATAAGGGCACAGATACTGGCACATATCGAGCAGTGTGTACTTTTAAAGTATGCACACAGTATTTTAGACATACTCTAAGAATATAACATTTTGTGAATATTGAATATAATTTTGTGAATTCTATACAAAACACAAACATTGTTTGTACATAATATATGGCTTTGAAGGTCAAATAAGATCAGAAACTGTTTCTTGGCAACTAAAACAGGGTCACTTTAACACTGATTTTCAGAGCTTGACATCGCCATCGCCGGCTCGCTACTACGAACACTTTAGAAATGTTTTATAGTCTACTATCTACTGAGCTTAAAATCAAAGATCCCAACGCACAGTGTTTGCCGTGTTTGGGCTCATGAATGATTCACTCATGTCTAACCCAGATTCTGCACCCTACACTGTCCAGAATATGAGATAACTTGTGTCCAACCCAGTTCTGTACCAAGCAGTGCTAACCTATGACTAACAATTGCAATGATGTTGCAATATGAGATAATCAAAGGCTCAACTAACATGAGGGGAGACTGTATTAAAACACACCACAACCGCAACCCTGAAACCCCCACAGGCAATATATTTGCTAACAAATGCTAAATAGTACATAGAAACAGTATAATACAGTACCTAATATAAAGTAACACTATCACTGTTTAGAATGTTAGGAACAGATTACGGTACTAAGCTTTCATCATTCACATTTATTTTACTCCATGTACAGCATGTCAGATACAGTACTTATATAATATGCTGTCGTATCAGCTTCACTAAAATAGCTGTGTTATTCTTTAACTACTATAACAGCACTGCAGCTACCTGTCCAAAACAATCTATTGTTTTCCATAGGGGCTTTAAGTTTTTCCAGGGTGCAGGAAGCCTTCAGTGATCCGTTACCTGTGTAGAGGAGGACTCCTGTGTCTTGTCTTTTCTTCTCAGAGACCTGGGGAACTTTTTCAGGACCAGAGTGACTCCTCTGGGGTCTTCCTGCAGTTTCTTCAATAGGTTGGTTCTGCTCCAGCCCACCTACGTAGCAAGAGACGGCGGCTGGCGTTGTAGGTCTTTAGAATTGTTTAGTTCGAATTTAATAGTAAATTAGGAATTAACTTAAATAAATTAAGAATAATTAATTCTTAAAAATAATAATTTACGAATCAGTTAAGAATAATACATTATTAGACAAATGTAGTGAGTAAAAAAAGGAAAGCTAAATTTCTAGCCTTCCAATTTCATAATTATTGTAAACATTTTTTAATGAATTTTATATTTTGCTAAATGCGTTTTACATTAACAAGCTTTTCAATACATATTTTGCTGACATTTTAAATGGCATAACAGGAAGGACACCACACAGGTCACATAAATTAATACTACACTACACGGTAATGTGCAGGACATACAGTATACAGTAATAAACTCTTCTATATATCTACCAATATGCTAATCTGTAGTGTGAGAGTCTCACACACACACACACACACACACAATCACTCACGACTATCTGGCCGTTGACATAAACCACCTCATCGCCAGTCAAGACCTTGTCAGAGAAATCTGCTGGACACTGTGGAAGAGACGACCAATAAAACAAATTAGCACTGAGAAATAACAACAGAAGAAACCCTTCTGTGTAACAGGCAGGCTATTTAGTGGGCGTTGTTGTTTTTGTTTTCAATATATCGACTGCTTTATAATGGCGCTTTAGTGCCATCTCAAACCCATCTCTATCCTTAGTGTTTTCTTCTGTGATGATTAGCCAGAATCACTTGATGTCTTCACGTGTATCTCTCATTAGCTGCCAGTCGCAGTGATTTACCGGCCGCGTCAAGGGAGCCCGTCGTCATGACGTCATGTGAACACACACATATACAGTATGCATCTCTGCAGTCCACAGGAGAGATGGTCTCTCTCTCCATGCGCTTACAAGTAAACATTCTCTCCTCACTGTATTAGCTTAGATGGTGTTGATATATCTAAACCTCCTATGTTGCGCGTTTGTTTTAAATATATATTGTTGGCGCCGTGTATGATATCTATGCAGAAAATGTCTGCAAAACCTTCTGTTTACAAATACTAAGTAAGTATTGAAAATCACAAGAGCACATGCACACACACACACACACACACGCACACAAATCACATCCAATGTCTACCTAACCTCCTTGTGTTCCTAAATTAAATGCTACTTACTGTAAACTGTAGAGAATGCCATTCCATCTACACATTTTTAAATCCCACTAACCATTAAATGTTCCATTACTCTTAATAGCTAACCCTGAGTATAAACAAAGTATGTTTTACCATTAACAGAATTGTTTATCAGAAATGGCTAATGTCTACAGAAAGCTGAATGTTGGGTGTGAGGCTCTCATAGTAGTAATAAATGTTAATTTTTTTGTGAACTACTTTAACCTCTGCTACAACATTATGAAAAACAAACATCCATAAATGTCTTTACAATTACAGAACGCTTGATAAATAATAACAATAAAAACAATAATTGAGAATATTTATAATACTGTTGTACAGATGTGTGAAATATTCAAATTCATACCAACACACACACACACACACACACACACACAAACACACAGAGTACATATTATGCATATATACAGTATTTTTATACTACTGTAAGTACTGTAAATTGTGAATAGTGAATACTTTTGACAGACTACAGTAGATAATGCATGTGTAGAGAATTATTACATATTTTATAATACGTTCTAGTCCTAGCCAAAGTTAAAAAGAGGTCACATAGATACCCTATCTCTCCACAGGGCTGGGTATGTGTCGTGAAATATAAGGCCCTCATGTTCTGTGGGCTCATTCAGAATCAACAGTGAACGGGCGAGTGAGTGAAAGATCGAATCTGACCTCGGCTGTAGTTCCTGTCACGTAGTGGGTGCCGGAGCCAGTTGAGGTGATCTCTATGCCCTGAGGAATATTGAGAGAGAGAGAGAGAGAGAGAGAGAGAGAGAGAGAGAGAGAGAGAGAACATTAGGATGTCTAACTAATGTAAATTAAATTATGAGTAAAAAAAAAACAC
>JAODUH010030896.1:0-10635 GCA_027564835.1 Typhlichthys subterraneus
TGATGTACACCTGATGGATTACAGCAATAAATGTCAAGTATGCATCTGCTGCTATAACCTGGTTTCAGCATCACATTATATTGTAAGAAGTCCTTGCAATAATCTTGTTTGTGATGGAAACTTCCATTATAGCCAAATCAGTCATTTAAACTTGGGGTGTGCAACTCCACAAAAATAAATGAAAAATTTTAGTTGATGGTTGTCATTTTCAGCTCATCTCGAAGAACATGTGGTTCTACAGAAAAATGGAAATGCAACGGGTTGAGAGTGTGAGCATGGCTTTTGTAGTTGTCATGCTCATTAAATTACATTCGATTTGCAAATAAACTGTTAAATCAAGACATTATTCTTTATTTACAATGTCTTACCAGTAGGAATGTTGCAGCCAACAGGAGCAGTTTCATTGGTGATTCCATGTCTAACGGGACTATGGGGTTGAAATACATTTATAAATGGTGCTTTTGAAGTAAAATGTCAAACCCACAATTAACATCAATGGAATTACTCTGGGAGATTTGTCTGTAGAGACACCTACAGAAATATAACTCACCCTCCATTCCAAAGTACTCATGGTCCCTGTTACATTCATCATCAAAGCCAGGCCATTTCTTCCATATCTTGCCAATATTCTCACCAATCATTGAGACAACCTACAGTACAAAAACATGTTAGGTTCACCCTCCAGTCAGTGCCATTGACCAGAGACACTGGCATCAATCTGGAGTCGGTCCCCGGGCACTGCACAGAGCGGCTGCCCACAGCGGCTGCCCACTGCTCCCTTGAGGGTTGGGTTAAATGCAGAGAACAAATCTCGCTATGTGTATGTGACAATAAAAGCACCTTTACCTTTTATAGTGTTTGGTGAAAGGGGAAGAACCAGGACCAGAACACACGGAACCATAGCATGTAATGCTACTATCAGTTTTCTCACCATGCATGTTTTCATTATGAGTAGTAACCTGATATTCCTGGGTGGAGATAAAGCGGCACGGACAGCAGGAGCCCTGGATCCTAAGTGTCGGCCTTCCTTCTGAATCACACACTTCCAGTAACGGGGTGAACATGCTCCACCTGTTTACCCAGTCAGACAATGCAAACATATTCAATACACCACTGCTGTTAACTTGAACATATTTATCTCATTACGTAAGCAAACATATTCAATACACCACTGCTAACGTGAACATACTCCTTTCCGTTTGTAAGCAAACACATTCAATACCACCGTTATTAACTTTAACATTTAATCTAATTACGTAAGCAAACACATTCAATACCACCGTTATTACCTTGAACATTATCTCCTTACGTAAGCAAACACATTCAATACACTGCTATTAACTTGAACATATTTATCTCCTTACATGAGCACACCATCAACAATATTGCAGCCACTTCACACACGTCACTGTATTCTAGAACAATTGAGAGAAAGTTGATATACATAACTTATCGCTCTATCATCACTGAAACCTCTGCCAGTTAATTTCAGCTTTATTTAGGTGTTGCTGACAACTTGCACAACATTCAGAAGTCATTCACAAGTCAAATTTGGGTCATGTGACGGGAGAGGCCTGAGGTGCTTTAGAGAAGTGATGGGTCTAAACAGAACTTTTGCAATTTTGCAAACATACAGTATAGAACTGTATTAAAATTAGATTATGAAAAAAAAACAATTGTAAAATGTAATTAGCTTCTATGGAAACAAAGTAAGAAACAAAGAAAATACATTAGAAATACTATTATTACCCACATGCACACGCCCACATTCAACCCGCAAATGTATTGTCACCCGACTTAGCCGTCATATTTGTATTTATAATAAGAGCAAGGGAGACTGGCATCCAAACTGATTTTTCCACTGACAACAATACCACATTCCTGACAGGTCTGTTTGTGTGGGTTGAGGCAGACAGCTGTTTTGTGTTGACTCCCCAATTTGATATTTTAGACATGCATGTTGAGGTGGTGGGGCAGGGGGCAATGTTCTTGCTATTTATAGTTCTGTTCTTTTAACATGGTGGCCCAGGGCCTACATTCAATGTTTAGACGTTTCAAGTGCCGTGGTGAGTCTACAGGTGAAACAGGAATGGAAAAAACCTCAATGAGTTGCCCCGTCTGAGAATGTCTACAGAATACTATGGCTAAGTTCTTATTATGTCAATATTGTAGCTTTTTACTGTAGTGTGTGTAGCTGCAGAATAGATCATTCAATTTATATACTTACTCACTACTTTACTTAATTGTCTATTTTTAATTAAGACACCACTTTGTTAATGTATAATGTGGGGGGGGGGGGGGCGGACCATGAATGAAACCAAAGCATATTCAGCATGGCCGACCTCTGGTGCACAACGCCGAAGAGATGCTTCTGGGGGCTGTAGGCTTTGATCTCCATGAGGCAGCAGCACAGACAGCAAGCGTCTACCCTGAAGGGTCTTTTGAAATAGAAGACCGGCACCCCTTGGCTGTCGAATCCTTGCAGGGAACTGGACCGAGCAGGACCACAACATTGGAGGCACAGACAAGAACTCTCTGGCCGCAGGGACACAAAAGTGGAATGTGAGAGAATCAGGGAGGGGAAAGTTATGATTTGCTCTTTATTTTGAGTGTTTGAAGAACACGGACATGAGAGACACCAATAGGCCTACTTTACCTTCCACAGCGACAAACAGCTGCTCTCTGCTGCCTCCACTGGCGATATTGAAGATCTTTCTAGGAACACACTGCGGCCCTGTAAAAATAGAAGATGAAAATGTAAAATAGGTGCTACTAAAGATGATCACATGCTCCATGCCCCATGCAGGCGGGGACCCATATTTCATACAGTCTGCCCCCTCTGGCCATATGTATACACTACACTAGGCCCCATTTGTTCAATTTGTTGAATTTGTGAAGAAGAAACCATTGTACTGACATTCCATTCTTACTGCAGCTCAGCGACAGTGGCGCGCGCACTGGGTAGAGCGGGCGACAGGTGATTCAGAAGTCGCTGGTTCGATCCCGGCTAACCCCTCCCCATGTGTCAAGGTGTCCCTGAGCAAGACACCCAACCCTAACTGCTCCCGGTGGTTAGGTAGCGCTTGCACAGCAGCAATCACCGTCGGTGTATGGATGTGTGTGTGAATGGGTGAACGTGAGGCTCTCCTGCACAGCGCATTGAGCGGTGTATAAAATGCAGTCCATTTATCATTTACACATTCTTCTCACCCTGCAGCTCTGGTCTAGTTGTGATGTGCAGGTGGCTGACTGTGTCCAACATGGACATCAAGTCCCTGCCCAGCCCGGAACATGCTGCTGCTTGGTGAGATGGTGCATTGTGTCGAGGCAGGTTCCCAGGTGGGTTGCTCAATGCTCTTAACACCATTTGTATGTGTTTCTCTCTTTCCAGCTGACCAAAGGGAAGTGGCTGATTGGTCACTGCTGACATGGTCTGTAGTAAAGCCCAATACATGTCCAACAGCTAAGCGCACATTTGAATATGATATGGCTGTCATTTTGCTGTTATTTTATTATGATACATAGTTTTGTTTATATTAGAACAGTTTCATCACTTAATTTTAACTGAGAATAAATGCAAATGCTCTGAGACATGTACTGACTAATGTAATAAAAGGGTCACACTCCATGTCTTATATGTACTAATACATTATGTAGTGATTCATTATAAGGCTGGACATCTGTATACAAAGAGAATGTCATTATCCTGCATTCAAATATGAGAAAAATACATTCTCAATGCAAAGTTCAATCACAGGATTCCAATGCAGTCAACACATTTAGTCATATAAACTTCCACATGCTGGATTGTCTTTTATTGGTGTCCTTAAATCAGACAAATAAGGACATAGTTCTTACCTTCTTCTCCCTCTATTGCTTCATATATATTGTACTGTATGTATTCCTCTTGGAAATGGCACAATGAAACATTGAATGCTGTCTTACCCTTTGCGGTCAGGCATCTAAATAAAAGGTCAGGTTTAAGCTAGTTTATACAAAAGACACTGGGAAGCGGTTCAGTCTTGGTTACTCACGAGGAACTAGGAGAAGTCTTCTGTACTCCACTGAGTTTATGTGAGTATTCATGCAGTACAACTAGTGTGTATATGCAGATTCACTTTGTGTGTGTGTGTGTGTGTGTGTGTGTGTGTGTGTGTGTGTGTGTGTGTGTGTGTCAGGATATTTCTCACACAAAACCACACCTCTTACAGGCTCTGCACCCCTCTTTTCCCCTTCACAACTCTGTTGCCATCACAACCAGGCAGAGCTGCCTTTTGTTGAGGCAGAAAAGCATCAGTCAGTCATGTAATTGAAGTCCTGTTTTCCCGAGGTGGGGATCATGCAGAGGGGCAATGTCTGTTTTGTGAGGCTGTTGGTGGGGATGGTGACTGTTCACATGCCCCCAAACAGGTGAGACACACATGGCTGCCATCGCAACATCAAACTACAGACCATAAAGTCTTGTCTGAATCCTTATACCCTTTAAAGGGATATATAGTTCCCTTAGAACCCCACATTTCCACTTCAGTGGCCACCATGTGTGTATGTGTGGCACACCAGTGCATGTGGATGTAGGGGGATGGGCAGAGCGCATGACAGTGTGTGAGCAGTCGGTGGGAGGAGCGGGCAGGAATGCCAGCCGAATGTGTTTAATGCCCAAACCTTTTGTAATGTGGGTTTTAACAGTAGCTCTAAGCAGAAAAGGAGGATCGCTTTAGGTCATTTGATAAGCTGCCCTCGAGAAGGCACACAGAGAACTTCAAAGTCATGCCACATTCAAATTGCCACATTTAACTACTCTACCAATGTGGATGTCAACAAGTACACAAAACAATTCAGATGTTCATTTTATTGAGCAATCTACGCACATGAATGGGCATTATATGAAAGAAAAGTTATGGTCAACGCGAAATTGAACTTCACAGGAGGCCTGCTCCGATCCCATTCCCAGTAGCATATGACAGATTGTCTGGTGGAGGCAAGTAGCTTTTGGGGTCCCCTAGGAAAGGTGTGGAGGGTGGCTGGTTGAAATGTCCCATCAGGAAGATCCCAATGGTGCCAATGAAGAAACCGGATGCCATGACAATGAAGCACAGTCTATCAATCACCCGGGCAACTAGGAACCACTCTTCATTCTCCTGTAGGTTGGATACAGTTAATGCTGGTAGGTCTATTTATAGTACAATAATTCTCCAGCGTTTCCCTTTGTAAAGGAAGTGATACTTACATTCTGAAAGTGGTTCTGCTGTCGCGTCGTCAGGGCGATGTGTTTGCAGGAGGATACACACTGCTGCAGCTCTGGGCAAGCTTTTGCTAGACTGGCAGCCAGTTGTTCTGCTGTGCCTCCCTCTAGACCTCCATCTCCAAGAGGAGCAAACATTAACGTCACACATTCACACCAGGGTAGACCGGTCACTGATGTGTAAGCTCCAACACTTACGAAACTTCTCGAACACGGATTTCATCAGCCCGCTTCGCTCTTTTAGTCTGGCAAACATGAGTTCCGACCGAGCCGTTTTCATGAAGTATTCCTCCGCCTTGGCGATGAGGCACATGGAGCTACGCCGCCTACGGGGGAACGGGAGTGTGCTGTTGCCCTCCGGGTTGGGCGCGTTACCCGTCTCGGGGGTCTCGTTATTATCAGGTACCCAGGGCCGCATCTGCATCTTCAACAGGCGAGGCAGGATGTTGAGAAAAATCTGATGAGGACACAGGGTCAAAGGGTAAGCCCAAGGCAAATACCTCACATTAAAATAGTTACTGATGTTTAGACGATGGCTTTAACAGCTGACATTCCATTCAGAGCAATGTCTCACCCTGCGCACTCTGTCTGTCATCTTGTGGGTGTTTGGGGTTCTCAAGGATATGTTGAGAACTATCACACAGTTCATGACCACCATGGTGGTTACCGACATCACAAACATTAGATACCTGCAGATTGAAAGTGGTAGATATAATATATACAACCATACTCACAGTCACAGCGGTGAATTATTGATGATATGATGTCTTACTTTCCGATTAATGGCACAGCCTTAGATGTCTCCGGAACCTTCTTGGCAATAAGGAAGAGGAACACAGTCTGTCCCAAAAGAGTGGCGATGGACATTGGACACTTCTGACCACCAGCTGCCAATTTCAGCAAAAACATGAAGTTATCTAATGACATGGAAATGAACAATGGTTTGCAAACGGTCAAATCTTAAATGTCTAAATAATTCAAAATAGGTATTTCATAAAACTAGATACATTATAATAAAATCAATCATATAAAATGTTTATTAACTTGCGAGTGCGACCCATCATAATCACCCTGTGACCCATGAGGGGTCTCGACCCACACTTTGAGAACCACTGTCCTAGAGAAAGCTGAGGTGCGTTCAGAGTTGGCGACCTTAGCAAACATTTGCAAACGTTCGTGAACATATTCAAACAGTTTAAGGAGGTAGTATAAACTCTAATAATTTTGAAATGTTTCCACAAACTTTAAAACGTCATGTTCAAAGCAAACGAGTTTGCCGTGAACGTTTGCCTCCGTTCGCCCAGTCTGAACGCACCTCTGGACGTCACAGTCACTATCTGACAGTCACCTTTAGCTGGGAGGAAATACACCAGCAGGCCGAGAGAAGAGAATAGCACACAGGGAGAGATGATGTTGATGATGTAGAACAGGGGCTTTCTCTGAATGATGAGGAAGAATACAAGCTCCTGGTACTCCAGATCATCCTTGGTGTATTTATGGTTTACCACCTTCTTAGCTGGCCTATGTTTGATGATCCACTCTCCATTCTCTGCCAATAGCACAAGGTTGAAAAGCGTAATAGCAATACAGTACATTCCTGGGATACAGGGAGCAAATGTAATATGTAGCATCCCATGTGTCAGGCGTGTGGAGGAGCTACTGAATGGTTACCCGTGAAAGCCTGCGGGTCGATGTCCACCCACTCCCACGTCTGGTTATCATCCTTTTTCAGAACCAGCTCAACCTCATTGGCACTATACGTCTGGGAGCTGTGCACAGGAGAAACCCGTTATCACAACAAGCACCGTCCACAGAACAAGCCATGACTTTAATGTATGCCTAGCTTGATGTAACCACACCCAAAATTCACTTGAAAATGCCACGCTCCATTTGCGATTGTTTACAGTCTCTGAGGCGTAGACCTCATAGACCGCGTAGATCTATTTAGCTCTACCACCATTTGTTACAGCAAATGGAGGACTTTGTTTCAAAGTCCAGCATTTGAAACAAAATGCTGGACTTTGTTTCAAAGTCCAGCATTTGAAACAAATGCTGGACTTCAATGTCACTGCACTCAGTGACTCACCCCCCGGTCACTGACTGGGCCACCATCCAGAGTGGCCGTGTAAATGTTAAAGCAAACAGGGTTTCCAGACTATCTCAGAAAACATTTATTTGAGAGTTGGTCGGGCCAGGCTACTTTATGCCACTTATTGCTTTGGAGTGTACATATATGATGTTAGCATGAAGACATACATATGTATTCAATAAAGTAATACATTACAACCTAGGTAAAATAATTTATGGAAAATACTGTTATAGGAAAAATTATATAATTACTAGTCATAATAAAACAATTGCCCAGTGATGATCTCCTACTGTAAACATGAAAAATAATCAAAGTATGTAGTTGTGAGTGAAGGATATGCTGATTGTGACTGGCAGTATCTAGCACCTTTGCCGTTAGCATCACATGCTATTACCCACCGAAAGACCATGCTGCAGTTTTGCCAGTCGAAGGGGAAGTAATTGACAGTGATGGCGCAGGCGCTGCGGTAGATCGCTGGAGGCAACCAATACACACAGCCGTCAGGAGACACCAGTGCATTACAGTACAGCGCTACCTCAAAGTTTCCATCCACGCTAGACAGGAGGCAGTACAGAAAGACATACATCTGTTGCATACACATCTGTTGCATGCCATGCACCATGTGAGCGCCACACACACAGTCCTTTAAATAACCTGATATGATATATAAGCTGTGGTCTGCTGAAGTCGTTTGTAATGATGGCCACAATGGGGGTTGGGTGAGCAAGTAGGTCTCAATCGCATATGTTAAAGGAATGGTGTGTAAGATTGAATGTTTGGACAGAGTGTGTCCATAGCAGAATATAACTGAAAGTTATATTATATCGTTTCTTATTGTCATATTCTTATGTTGACATTAAGAAGTGCTCCCAAACAGATGTCTAGCATTGTGCCTGGACTCAAATTCACACATACTGTATGTCATTACCCCCCTGTGAGTCCCTATGTGTGTGAGTGTGGTACAGGGACCCTTGTCTCAATCACACACTACATCTTTAAGATATGTCTTCTTATGACAAACCCACTTGTTCTCTATAACGACGTCCGGCAGCCAAATTCTCTTGGAGGGCACACGGAGCTGAGACGTGAGCATTCCATACAGAGTGGACCTAGGAGGCTGGTCCCATCTCAGCCTGTAGTCACACCATTGCTACACATGCAGAAATGTATCTCTGTATTTTATTTACATAGCATTTATTATCCACTGCAATTTATTGTATGAGCAGGGCAAATAAGTTCCTTTATTTTACCATTTCTATCCAGACGCTGGTTGTTAGCGCTTCTTCCTTTTCATTCTGCGGACAGACATGTTTTATTTAGAATGCCCGTCTCGCAGCACCTCCGGGGTACGCATAACAGAAGCATCTCGACGGCTTTATTGGACTCACCAGAGAGATGAGGTTGGTTAGGGTCATCTTAATCTGCACCTGTGTGATGTCACCACTCTTCTCCATAGGCCGAACGTTCTTGTCGTAGCCCCTCATCAGATCCTTGAACAGCTCCCCCTCAAGGTTCACTGCTGATACTGCTCCCATCAACCAGAATACACCTAACATTTTATAAAATGGTATCCTGTTTGTGTATGTTTGTATTTACATGATTATGCACTGTTTGCATAAGCTAATTTATAAACCTATATTAATTTTAAGCATATATAAACACTATGTTTTTAAATAATATATAATAATAATAATAATAATAATAATATAATAATATATACAGCAAGATGAAAAAAGGAATAGTACATAATATAAAAAAAGTTATGTTTATCACGAATGTTCCTTAGACAGACAGGATATGCATAATACAAATAAAATATACTCTTTTGTCAGATTGAGTCTGAATACAGTAGGTGGTGGCTAATTATGGCTAATGGTGGCTAAGTGCCTTGCTGGTTCTAATCTCACAGTAATAATGAACATCTGAACATGACGTCTGTCCTAAATGGACAGCTACGGTATGTGCTGCTGAAGCAGGTCCATCAGAATAAAACAGAAGCACAAACACTACATCGTTATATGTGACTACGTGGCAGCGGTGTCACGACAATATTGAACCGGTTTGTTCAAACACAATGAATTCAGAAACACACACCCATGCTGTGTAAACCAACTCCGCTGACCACACCCTGGATGAAAGCGATCTTACCTGCTGATATCATGAGAATCAAAGGGAATGATAGAGTGGGCAGAGGTAGGAATCCCGGATCCATCTATATCTGTGTACGAGACTGCTACAAGTGTTCACATGAATATGTGGTAGAGAGGTTACTGGCACCTGGCCTATATGTGTGTGTGTGTGAGAGCAATAGTATGGGCCTGGGTCTGGGCTGAGGAGAGGGTTGTGTGGCAGGGATGGGGGGGTGTTGATTGTTACAGTTCCAAAGTGTATTTCTAGTATTGCATAGTCAGCTGTCACAACAACGGTTTCCCACACACACACACAAAAGCACACGCACACACCCACATACTGGAAAACATGAGCGGGTAAGCATTGTACTCAGTGCTTGGCCGCCCTCCAACGTTAAGATAAACCATCTGAAAGACGGTAACTCCATTCGTGACTTTAAGCCATTGTCCCAGAAGCATTCTAGATGTGCCAGGAACCAAAACAAAAAACCCAAACATATTTGAGGCTTAGTAGGGTATACTTTGCACGGACTGACTTATAAACAGCCTGTTAACACCTTTTTTCCCCCATTGGAGGCATCCTGTGTTTTTTATATTAAAATTAGCGTCAAGGACTTTAGGTAACTTTAGGACTTAAGGGGGCAGAGGGGGAGAGCAGTACAATAGATAGGAAGAGATATGTGACAGTTTAAAACAGTAATGATGTCTTTTCGCTGAGATAATTGTCTGGACACCCTGTTTGCATTAAGGGTGGGCTAGAGAGATGACGTTGAAGTCAAGCGTGTTTCGAAATGGTAGCAGAGCTAGATGAGGCGATCAAAAGAGTTGTAGCAACGCTGATTGGCTCAGCGCTGTCCAATAGTTTCAAAATGAACCAGAGGTCTATGCCATGTAAGAGGAAACGACTGCAAACACTTCCCAATGGAGCGTGGCCAGGGTTACACCAGACTACACTGGTGGTGCTTTAACACCATTCTGTCATTCACAGCCTGAGAGGACGGAAGAGGGACACTTTCACATGTACACAGTATGAACCTGCCAGTGTTGGTATAAGCTAGATAGTGTGACTTCATTCAACTTAAAATGTTAACCTACAGTATATCTTGACAGAAACATGCAATATTGATGTGTTGCAACAGGTGTGTGTGTGTGTGTGTGGGGGGGGGGGGGGTGTT
>JAODUH010030907.1:0-22668 GCA_027564835.1 Typhlichthys subterraneus
CCGAAATGGGTTTTCTCAGGAGGGTGGCTGGCTTCTCCCTTAGAGATAGGGTGAGAAGCTCAGCTATCAGTGAGGAACTCGGAGTAAAGCCGCTGCTCGTTTGCATCGAAAGGAGCCAGCTGAGGTGTACAGGCATCTGGTAAGGATGCCCCCTGGGCGGCTCCCTTGGGAGGTGTTCCAGGCACGTCCGGCTGGGAGGAGGCCTCAGGGAAGACCCAGGACTAGGTGGAGAGATTATTTGTCCACACTGGCCTGGGAACGTATCGGGATCCCCCAGTCAGAGCTTGTAAATGTGGCTCGAGAAAGTGAGGTTTGGGGTCCCTTGCTGGAGCTGCCGCTGTGAACTGACTCTGGAAACGCGGGAGGAGATGGATGGATGGAAAGTAAAAGGTTAAAATACAAGAATGAAGATAACATCCAGATGGGCTGATTGCTGAATAGAAATAACCTGGCATTCAGGCGACACCCTCTGGTCATGAAACGCAACAGCAATCAAAAACGGGAAATTCCTGTTTTAGTATTGTTTAACCACTCTGCCACAAAATTCAGAAACTTGGTGTAATTTTTCACCACTCTAGACCCAAATTGAAATATTACATTTGAGATGACTTCTAGAAATTATAAGTAACCGTATTGCATTACTCTTACAGTAAAGCATACTGTATATTATGGGAACTGACAAACAAAATATACCAGGTTTAGATCATGAAAGTTTCAGGAAAAATAGATCCATTGACACCAATTACACTACATTCTATGTAGGCTATGTTATAGTTAATCATTATTGTATACTGTTTCAGAAACTGTTTATTTGGTCCCATCACTACAATGTAATACTTTTCCAGAGCATTTCAAATAGATTTGACATTACTGTATGTATGCAGGATTTTGATTATTGATTTGACATTATGTTACAAGCAGTGTTGGGCAGTAACTAGTTACTGTAAGTGTATTACTTTTTCCAGTAGTGTAACTAATTACTTTTTCCAAAACAGTAATACAATTACAATTACTTGTAATGCTGCATTACTGTGTTAAAAGAAAAAGATTTCTGGTCCTAGCAAACTTAGGGTAGGGAAATTGAACCAACTTGTCCAATAACCTGGTTTGAGAGGCTGCAATGTTTTCACATTGGCTGATTGGTTTATTATTTTTACAATAAAGAGGATTGCATTCTAAAATGAGCTGGCTACAGGTTGCAATTTTTCGGGAAGGAGCGAGGCAGGGTTGTAATTGTGAAAGTAATATAGTAATGTAACTAGTAACTTAACAAATTACTTTTAATACCCAGTGATAAGTAAAGTAATATCATTACTTTTTGAATGAGTAATAAGTAAATAGAAACGTGTTACTATTCCTGAGTAATTTGCCCAATTGGTTACAAGTATATTGAAATGAGTGGCGTCCACCTACAACACAGAGTGAGTGATACTGTAACAGCTGGCAGGTGATCCAGGTCACAGCAGAGGTCAAGCAGTTGGAGGAGGAAGATGAAGATGATATGGTGGTCAAGGGAATTGCTCATGTGCCTTGTCATATAAGGGCTTAGGCTTTGGATGACGCATACAATATCACGGCAGACCACGCCTGGATTCACATACCAATATGCTAATTCTTATTTGTAGGTACTTAATTTTGCTTTGATTGAAATAACTGCTTCTGTTTAAAGTAGTACTTGCTCTACTGGTAATTTATTTAAAGTGATGCATTTATGAGTAGTAATATAATGAAAAAATAGTAGTAATACAATAGTAGTAATATAATGAAACAATATTTAATGATCGTACGAACAACAATACAACAAACCTATTGGTATCTTTTGTGTCTGTGATCTAAAATGAATGTTCCTATAGTATTTCACAATACATTTAATTTGAACCAATTATCCTGCAAGTGCACCGTTTCTTTATTAAAGATATGATTGCGCATTGCAATGTTTTGAACATAGGATCCTGTGTTACAAGTTGTTATCATTTTACGCTTTGTGTCTAGAGTTGTGAAAAATTACGGTTCAGAATTTTTGTGCAAAGTGGTTAGAAAATAATATATAAACTATAACAGAAAGCATGGGTTGTGTGACCATTGTTTCAGTAGAACAGACGCATTTCTTTAAAAAACAAATGAATATTGTTAAAAATGGGGGAATTTACCGTATATTGAGTATATTATGGATTTTAGTGTATTAAAATATCTGACAATTGAATTGTATTATACTCTAAGCCCAATGAGAAAAACATTTATATTCTCAATACTAGTAGATGAGATTTGAGACTAATACATTGTACTAAATTACATTATAAATAACGTTTTTTCATATTTCATGTCGATTGGAAATAAAGATAACCTACCTACCTTTAATTTGCGAGACTTCATTGTCATCATTTCCAATATGTACTCACTTACAGGCGCATCTTAATAAATTTGAATTTGAATGTTGTGCAAAATTAAGTAATTTCACTAATTCATTTGTCAGTGAAACTGATATATATTGAGTATGTATATATATATGTATATGTATTGTGTAATAGTTCAAGCCTGTACCCTATTTCTTTAAATTTGGATGATTACGGCTTACATCTCATGAAAACCCCAAATTCAGTATCTCAGAAAATTTGATTGTTAAATAGTGAAATATTGTAGACTCAAGATGTCACACTCTTATCAGCTATTAGTTCAAAACACCTGCAAATGTTTCCCAAGCCTTTAAATGGTCTCTCAGTCCAGTTCAGTATAGGCTTCACAATTCTGGGGAAGGCTGCTGATTAGACAGTTGTCGACACATTCCACAAAGAGGGAAAGTCTCATAAGGTCATTGCAAAATAAGATGGCTAGTCACAGAGTGCTGCACCCAAGCATATTCATATAAAGTTGAGTGGAAGGAAAAAGTGTGGTAGGTTGGTCCAGTATTTCCAAGTCCAGACTCAACTCAGTCGGCAAAACCAGAAAATATTAGAGTAGACGCTGATTTAATTTTCCAGCAGGAATTGGCACCTGCCCACACTGCCAACAGTACCAATACCTGGTACAATGACCATGAGATTACTGTGCTTGATTGGCCAGCAATTCGCCTGACCTGAACCCCATATAAAATATATGGGGTATAAAATATATGGGGTATTGTCAAGAGGAATAGGAGAGACACAAGACCCAACCATACAGACGAGTTGAAGGCAGCTATCGAAACAACAAAGCAATAGATGCAGTAATTCATGCCCCAACAAAGTACTGAGTGCTTGTATACTATCATACTTTTAATCATCTTTTCATCACTATCATACTTGACATGTCTGTATTAAAATTTGTTTTTTTTTACCTGGTCATGTCATATTCAAATTCTGATACTGAATTTAGGGTATTAATTAGCTGTAAACCATAATCATTCAGTTTAAAACAAATACAGGCTTGAACTATTTCACATTGTGTGTGATGAGTTTCACTTTGTCAATTGAATTATTAAAGGTACTTAACTTTTCCACCGTATTCTAATTTATTGAGATGCACCTGCAACTAGACTTCATGAAGCTAGCCAGAAAGATGAGACAATTGCTGCAGATCTTTTTACATTGTCTATTTAGACAATTTAGCACTCAATGTTAAATGATTTGTATTTTGGATTCAAACAATGTATTCCAATCTGCAGCTCAACCACCATCTGGCCACTGAAAAAAGGGTAAAGAGAAACAAGGAACCTGCTAGAGTACTAAACTGTGTGCTCATAATTCCAAGTAGACAAAACGTGGACCATTAAGAATCCATACCAACAATCATCCTTTTAAATTAATCTAAGGGATTTAAAGTGATTACTAAAGAGATACGTTAGACAAAATTACATCAGGAACAAATTGTTCGGGCTTATCAAAAACTCCATAAAACAGAATAAAGAAACATCTGCAACATGATTTGTTAAAATATTTACACTGTATTTAGTGATGAAATCCCTATAAATCAAAAGAAAAGACAAAAGAAAAAAACAGATGGGTAGGGATTTTGCATTAAGAGAATTTAAAACAATGATTCAGATACATTTTTATGGTAATGAGATTCACATTTACAAGTCTGTTCACACAGACCGTTCAGCTTTAATATTGAATATCAGCAAAAGTAATAACATTACAACAAGCAGAGCTACATTATAACTTCGGGACAAATCCATTATGAATAAAAATAAAAGTACAAATTTTAAATTTAAAAAAATGTACAGAAAATCATTAAAGTTAAAAATCAATATCTGTAAATGGCTTTAATAAGTCAGAATTCTAAGACAACACATAACTTATTTACATATTTATACACACGCGCGCGCACGCACACACACACACACACACACACGCACACATATTTCTGTACATGACATGTTTCATCGTACTAGGGATTAGGAAGAATCAATCAATCAAAGAATCAATCATTCCTTCTGTGGCAACACTAATGGAACAGAAATTTGACAAGGGCAATGGATGTAGGCTGATATTTGAACTCTGAACTAGCGCTACACCATTGAGCTCTAATCTTTACAACCAGATCAAATATCATGGTCCCCTTATGCATTTCAACTCTGGGCATCCACATCAACAAAATTCTCCAAAAAAAGCATTAAGTAAAGGTAACAGCCCAATGGAGAAATGAGGTTGGTATGTGCTTGTAAAGGTTGTTTTTCTTTTTTTTAAATAAAGTTACAATCTTTAATAACAGAATTAATTCACTTAAATTTTCAAGTGAATGTCAGTCACAAGTTCATTTCCTTTTTCCTCTTAACAGCAGTGCCCACAAGTGTTCCAAAATGTCTTCAGCAAGTCCCCCAAAAAAAAAAAAAAGATATTTTTTTGTGTATGCATTTTTTTTTTTTTTTTGCATAGTCTCAGTGGACTTTGTGTTTTCTTTTCTTGTGTTTTTTGTCCTTTTTCTTGCTGGCACATTTAACACAAAACCATTGCTGGTCCTCTGGTGGGGCTGTAAGAATACCAACACAAGGCCTGAAAAGACAGAGACCATCGTAGAGAAGGTTAGCATGGCACCGTCCGGCAAACACACGCTGCACAATGCCGATGTGTTAGAAACACCTCACTGGTGCACAGGCATGACAACCAAAACAACACATGCATAGGATGCACGTATGTGCCTCTTACCAATGGTACCAATCATCACAACCGTCACAGCCGATCATGGGGCTTCCATCATCAGGCTTGTTGCATCCAGGACAGATCCAGATCTGATTGCCCCATTCATCTCGGATCTTTGACAAAAAAAAAGAGAATACATAAACCAGAATGAGACAACATGCTTAAATACCAGTGGGGGTGTTGTATTAAGAAAGGATGAGGAACCAATACGTCCGGCACTCACCACATAGGCAGTCTCGGTCACCACGCTGCGTACTGGAGTTTTGAGAGCGCTTGTTGAGGTGAACAGAGCCGCTGGGGAGAGTATGGCTGGAGGAGCAGTCGCAGGGGGGAGAGGGGAGGCGGGTAAGAGAGGAGCAGGCGTGGCAGAGATCAGAGTCGGGGGCGGCGGAGGTGTTCGAGGGCGAGCGGGTACGGGCTTTGGAGCGGGGGTCTTGGGCACAGGCGTTCTAGGCTCCGAGTTTGGGACTACCTTGCTGATAACACTGTTGTCAGACAGAAAGACAAAATGAATGAATATTAACAAGAGCCTGAGGTAGACATTAGAACAGACAGCTACAGCCTACCGCTTAGTTAATATACACACACACACTTACACACGTCACTGCTAATATATGTTAGGAGACAATGGGAAGATAAAAGGTGCTGTTGTGCACCCAGAAAGATGCCACAAAAGCCTAACAATTGGTCAGTTTCATTGCTATACACCTGTTCTAGGTGCACATGCAAGCAGGCCGGGTAGTGGAATAGTGTCATGTGGAAAACCCCCTGTGCGACTAGCCAGTCAGTGTCTTTACCATAGTACATCAAAGTCTTACATTTTGTCCTGACCAGCTCCCACTCTGAGGGTGAGCCTGGGGATAACTGGGGATGGGACAACCACTGGGGTGTCCTGCTTCACCTGAAGCAAGCAAGAGAAAGCATTAGTACGCCATTCTTTGTATTCACCACCAGATACAAACACCGAAGGAGACGTTACCTTCTCTAATCGAAGCCTCTCCTTTTCTCTCTCTCTCTCCCGCTTCTCTTTTTCCTTTTCCCGCTCCTTTTCTTTCCTCTTTTCTTCCTTCTCCCGCTCCTTCTCCTTGGCCTTCTCTCGCTCTTTTTCCTTCTCCTTGTCTTTCTTCTTCTTCTTCTCCTTCTTGTCTTTCTTCTTGTCCTTCTCCTTGGGCTTCACGTCCTTGTCCTGCAGGATAGGGGGCAAGGGGGGCAGCATTGAGGGGATGCGCAGACAGGCCGAAGGGCTAAACAGTGGCTGGAGGTCAGGCATTCCAAACGGGGTGAGCCCCGACAGCTTGGGCTTGTCTTTCCCCCTGTCCTTCCCCTTGTCCCGCTTCTCCTTGTCCTTCTTGCTCCGCTCCTTGTCCTTTTTCTTGTCCTTGTGCTTGTCCTTGTCCTTTCTGAAGCCGTCTCCGTCTTTGGACTTCACCTTCAGGGTGGCCTCAGGCCCGGCGAAGTCCCGTGGATGGATGGGCTCGCCCAGCTCTGTCCAGAACAGCTTTTCCTCCTTGGACAACTCCTTGCTCTTATCCCTGCTTTTATCCTTATTCTTTTCTTTCAACTTGCCCCTGTCCTTGTCCTTTGGCTTGTCTTTCTCCTTCTTCTTCATTTTCGTTCTGAGCTCCTTTTTCAGCTTCTTCTTGATGTCTACGGGGGCCACAGCCTTATTCTTCTCCTCATAGGCCTTTAGCAGGGGCTCGGGCGTAGGCGGCGAGGCTGATCCTGAGGACATGATGTCACCCTGGTTTGAAGGGGGTGCCGGCTGACCTCCCTGATTGACCTTACGGATCACTTCATTGATGGAGTCGTCCATAGTCCAGTTACCCGGGCCTGCGTTAAGATGAAGTGGAGTTGAAGCGTCTTTGCCAGAGACGTTGTGCCCAAATGGAAGCTTGGGTGTCGACGGCTCCATGATGGTGAGCCTCCTGGGACTGGAGAACCCATTGCTTTCTGACTCCGAGCCCGAAGAGAAGGCAAATGGGTCGGGCTCCCGTTCTGCACACGCTCTGGCAATCACCGCATCAATAGAATCATTGATGGCAGTATCATCTGGCTCTAGCTTCCTAAAGTGGGCTTCAGCCAACTCTCGGTCTTCCATAGTCTGACGCAAATGAATGTTCTCCTTGCCCATTCTCTCACTCAGGGCCAACAGTGGTATCTTATGCAAGATATCCACCTTGCTCTGGGGTGGAGGCGGTGCTTTAGGCAAACTTATCTTTGGGCTCTTGGGACTTTTAGGACTCTTAGTCCTGCCCGGGGATTTTTTCCTCTCCTTTGAAGATTTTGGTGACCGGATTGGGCTACCACCCATATGTCCAGCATTAACACCTTTAGGGGACTTAGTCCTTGGTCTGCCAGGGGAAGACACTTTAGGCTTTCTTGCAGGCGTTCCATGGGACTTATGATCAGAGTGCCTAGGTAGTACTGGCTGCGGCCTGAAGAGAGAGGCAGTTCCAGAAGGTGGATCAGGTGATAGGGTCCCAAGGCTGTCTTGAGAAGCTAGTACACCCACAGGTACATGTTGTGTGTTGAGGGAAGTGAGGGGCTCCCTGGGCTCCATCCCCCATTCGGGGCTTAGGCCAGGGTGCATGCGTGGCCTTTTGGAGGTGGGCATCATGCCAATGCCTGCATCTGGACTGTCCAAGTGTCTCTTCAGTGGGTTGTTCTCATCGTTGACTGCCTCATCGTCCTCGTCATCCTCATCTTCGTCCAGTGGCACCTGCATAGCTTCCGCTGAGGTGCCCATGTCAGCAAGGACCTCTTCTTCCTCCTCCTCTGCAGAGGTGAGGAAACAAACAAACAAGTGAAGATATTCAAACAAATCCACTACTATGCATTATTGTACAACCCCCCCCCACTGCGATACAAATGCAATTCTTTAAAAGAAAACCTACCCTCTTGTAAGGAGACCAGCGGTGGCATGTAATCGGGAATGTAGTCCTTCCTCTCCTCTGCATCTACGACTCCAGGCTGGGGGAACTGCAGTACATTGTTTTTGCTAACAGGGAAGAGTGGCGTCTGATGGGCAAAAGCTACCGGCTCCAAGTTGTGGACGTAATCCTCAAGCTCACTCAAGCTCACCCCCAGCAGCCTGAATGCCTGGCCAACATCATCCAGTACTGGATCGGTCCGTCCATCTTTGTATCAGAACGATTCATATGTAAATAATACAATACATAGTTATTGTTTGGTGTAAATAACAGGACAGTTGAAATTACCTTTTTAGCCTAAAAAATAAAAACACATAAAGGGTTGACAATGTTATGCTTAGTCATATTGAGCAAAGCAGAGTTAAAACACAGTAATTACGTGCCAACCTAAAGGCACATTTTAAGAAATACAGTTGACTGCTATAGTAGTTAAATGCAAGACAAACACATAAACACTAGACGTGTCACTATGTTTAAAACAACGAACATAGATCACGACATTGATGAAGTCAATGTTTGTAACTGGTTTCGTTCTAACAGTGCCTTTGACAACAATGTTATGCTAGCTTATAGGCCTCGCATCAAGGGGGCGCTAGTCACTGAGCAGAACAGGTTTAGTGATCAAGTTTCTTTGGTTACTTTCTTTAAGAACACCAGATATAAATATGCAATACGTACAGAGTTCAGAGTACCGGTGACAGCCCCTTGCCAACTGCTGGATATATCTGTGCAGAACATCGGACAGCAGATCGCAGGCAGTGATCTGAACAGCATCCCAGCCCAGTGCCTGGCAGATCTGCGCCACCGAAACACGCAGCACCGAGCGGGTATAACTCTCACACATCTTGCCGACTAGTTTCGGTCTTATTCTGGTCAATAGATATTCCAAAACATGCTCATGGACTTCATGTTAGATGGAACCCGAAATGGGGTTGCTTAAAAACCTGATATAATCGTAAAATCAAACATCTACTTCAGAAGTTGTATTGGCGCTTCTGCCAGAGTCGCCATCTTGTTTCCATCGACCCATCCCCAAAAGGTCGAGTGCACATGCGCAGAAGGTTGCACCAACCCCCAGAAATCCGGTCATTCATGTCAGTCTTGCTACTGTCAAAAGAGCACTTTAGCCATATTTATACAACCATGACGATAGCTCCTTAATTAAAATGAGTAGAAATGCGATTCTCTCTAGCCAGAATGAAAAAGCGATAGAACACATTGTTGCTGTTGGGCACGTTTCGTAAGCGAGTGCAATGGCCTGACGATCCAGACTAAAAGAGATTCCATGCATGTAAATGCAATAGCTTGTGGTGGCTACATATTATCCGTTTAGACATAGCGGTAGGCCTACTCACGCCGTAGCAGATAGGAATATTTTGGCACTAACCAAACAATCCCAAAAGCTATGAATTATTACGCGATTATATCAGTAGCCTACGTCCAAAATGATTTGGCAACGAACGTGGCGCATGCGCATCACAGTTGCAATTTTGATACAATCACACGCAACCATAGAGTAGATTATTTCAGATGCTTGATGCAAGGCCATATGATAGAGTGCTTTAGAATGATGTTTATAACGCTATGTATTTTACATGCACAGATTATCTCCCTTTAACAATCCTAGTATTATTTGATTTGTAGGAGAGAAAAAAAAGTTTTATATTAATTGTTTATTATAACGTTATTAAAGACAACTTTGCACATGACACGGATTTCCCTATGGAATTTAATGTAATGTATCGTAATTTTGTTCGGGCAGCGAAATATAAACTTGCGTTCGGGATGGTGGAACATTTAGTTTAATGAACGAGAACGGTGTTACTTTCTAGACACTTTTTCCTAGTTCACCTTATGGCCTATACGGTTTAAATTGTGTTCAGATGTGACGTAGGCGTGGCGGGTGGATCTATGGCCAGGAATGACCATGTAGGTGACTGTGTCAATGCCTGTTCGAAACACCGCAAACGTAAATATTTTGTCAATCATATTTGTGTCATGATCGTCTTTAATGTTTGTACTATATGCTACATCACGTGAAAAAGTCGGAGTTGTTTGTTGACACCGCAGCTCGAACGCATCTTTAGCAGAGTGCAGTGCGCAGATTAACTTGATACAACATCTGTACCATCGGTCATGTTTCACAATGCAATATTATTTGATCATTTACAACTACCAAAAACAAACCGTTAACACAGGCAACACGATTGATGTGGTGTAAGTACGTTAGCTCATGTTAACACTATATTTAAATTCTCGTTTTACAGTAACTGGACTATTGTGTGACTGAAGGAAAGACAACAGTTGCATGTCATCCATCCTCTCACACGTCTCTTCAGCAGCTGTTTCTGTGAATTTCTGTTGATTCTAAAATGTTTGGTTCATGTCACAATAACAAGTTTCAAATTTGAATTAGAGACAAAAAGGCCAAAATATCATAATTAATTAAAATATTAATTGGGCAGTACTATCGTTTCCTAAACAAAAATATAAATATTTACCATAAATGCTGCCTATAGGATATATAAGCAATATATTGCTTGTAATTAGAATTAAGTAAACATCCTGAAGTAGTTTTACTACAATATACTACAATAATGCCTGCATCATATTATACAGATGAACCCTCCCAGATGTGTTGGACTTGTGGTGAGCTCAGAGGCTCAGACTGACGCTTGGCTGGAAGACTGGCTTCCGCCTTGTATAGGTTACTTAACGTCACTGGTGAACTCTCAGAATCCCACAGAAAATGTGTAGTTTTTCCCTTTTAATATTGAGTGCACCTATTGTATGTGTGTTGGCATCCCCCCACAAAGGGAGTATTTAGGGGCTATGCACTTTATTATACAATTATTTATTTAATACTCATTAGCCTACTGTTGTCTTTCCTCCGATCTCAATAATGGGTCACTGCAGTTTAGGCTACTACAACTTTCATTGTATATTGTAGCCCGTTTTGTGCCCCGTGTTAACATGAGGAAACCGTTTTTTACACTATGTTGTGTTGCCTATGTTAAGGAGAAAAAGAGAAAAGAATACGAATCATATACATGGATGGTACAGATGTATCACATTCACAAAGTAATCTGTGCGCACTGCACTGTCAAAAGAAAAAAAAACATCAACTGTGAGCTGCGGTGTCAACAGACAACTCTGTTTCACGTGTTGTAGCATATATTACAAACATTAAACACGAATGGCACAAATACGAATGTCAACATGAACATTTAAAGATTTGTTGACGGTGTTTCAAACAGGCATCGACATCGACACTATCTGTAGGCTACTTTTTTTTTACACCATCTGTAGGCTACTTTTTTATTAGAACTTTTATCAGAGTCGTTTTTACAGAAGTGTCTGTAATGACTTTGTGTATACTTTTGACACCTCTGGCTAATAGTGATCAAGACTTATACTCACTAAAATTGGGAAATATGCGGCTATACACCTCCTTCACGTCACTGAGCAGCACTCGCCACGCCCATTATACAGAGTAAATGGCTTTGAAAGTGGTTTTGAACGTTTTCTATGAAACTCCAGTCGTTCATTGAAAAAGTAAAGAATTGAACGTTCAGAACTTTTAGTCAACTCAACTACCGCTATATTTTGGCCTCTATTGGACTCTACTGGTCCTGAGCAAAGGTTGGATAAGCCAACCATATTAATTAGAGACGAGTTAACAAAATATATTATGTTGTAGCATATTACTAAATAACATTGTAATATACTGGCCAATTTCATTAGCCACATAACTACAGGTCAAACCACTAATAATACATTATAATAATAATCTGGGCCTGGATTGTATCACTTTCTCGACAAATTGCGAAAAGCAAAACAAGTAGGCCCCAGAAATATGGTATACCATCAGGGGGCGATATTTCTATATTCAATTATATTCTATGACACAAGAGGCAGTCAGATGTTGCCTATACAGTATATTTTTGCTGCTCTTGGTCTGGTCCCTCTCCCGCATAATAAATTATATCGGAATAGGACAAATTAAATAAAAATATTTTTCAAGCAATAATCAACAAGGCTTGTGTGCACAATAAAGTATAAATCCAGCAATATTTAGGAATAGTTACTACACTAGTAAGGGTAATCTGCATTAATTGAGTTACATGCAGGCATTTAGCCTCTGGTTTGAAAAGCAAAATAGTTTATTTAGAAAAAAATATTTAACAATTTTAAATAACATGTTACATTTAGTGTTTATAAAGATACAAATAAAACATGGCTCACAGATCGATATAGTCAGTCAGAATCCGAAGACTATGAATATCCTAGAAATTGAGCCTTAAAATACAAATACTGAAAATAAAAATACACTATACACCTGCCTACATAGTGGCATAACTGCCATGGTAAATGCATTAAGGAATAAACAGTATATAGAACAGATTACAACATATCTTCATAAAACATAAACATATATATATATATATACACACACACACACACACACACACACACACAAACAAACAAACAAACACACACTGGACTTCCCATCGTTTATCTCTGGAAACGGAAGAGGAAAGAGCTCATGTTCATTGCTAATATTCCATTTCTTCCAAATCTGCTGTCTGGTGTTGCATCTAAATAAAGAAAAATACATTTCATTAAGCAATACATCTAAAAGCTCAGTTTTACAGTTATGTTAAAATAAACATACAAATTACACAATTGGACACTGGTCTGATTACAATTACCAGCCAACCAATCAAGTCAATGTTACCAGTGTTCAACTTCTCAAGTTCTGCAGTATCACATATGTAACTGTCATAGTCGTTAATTCATTGCATTATGGCAATGCATCATTTGTTGATGTTGCTATCCATATGTCATACAGGTACAACCCCTATAAATTGTCTGCAGCAACCAACAGTTGTATAGTAGTATGTGGTTATATGATTGTTACATGAAAGCAGGCCCTTTTGGTCGTATATTGCAAAGGCCAAATCACAATAAAATGATAATTAAACATAAAATATATTAGTATTTCACCTGTAATAAAAACAGGAAAACGTGCTGATATTTTCTGTATCTGCAAGTGGACCAGACAAGTGAGGTAGTTTGGTTGATTTGATGTCATAAGGTCACACTCATGGTAGGGCAAGATTTCTGCTATTCCAGTTTCTTGGCAGCGCTCGATCAAGAACTTCTTCTCCTTTACATCAGCATTTAACCTGTACACATTAACAATTTTATATCTTAGCAACAATTATTTTTATAAAATATAATGAGAGATTAATTTACTTTTATCTACTGACCATAGATTTTCCTTTAGGTAACGGCTGTCTTTATAGTGCAACAGCCATTGCCACTTATCTTTTTTCCTGTGTTCTTCTAACATCTCTAAAAATCGTTTAAGGTTGCCTTACAAAAGAAAATAGATTACAATGTTTTAGAGTGCAGTCAATAGATCTAGAAACAAAATTAAATTTGAAGTATGATATTCTTTCTTACGAACACTGAGCGCCTGCAGCGTTGCTCTCTCAAATACAATGAAACCACCACTGCTCAAGATTTCCTGGTATGTAAGATTCGTGATATCATCAGGTAGGTCAATTCCAGCAAACAGTACATCCGATGACTTCTTCAGCTCAAGCAAATGAGGCACCTATGAAACAATAAGTATTAATGTAAATTACATAATTACTGAAAACCAGGTGCCATGCAAATCTAAGTAAACGTGTTTATCCCTTATTGTTGGAAACGTTGTGTAGTCGTGATCATGTAGCAATGGTCTGGTGGAGCAAGGCTAGCCAACAATATCTTAATCACCCAATGCTAAAATACCTCACAAATGTGTTCTGCAATATCTTCATTCTTGAGGATGATGAGCAGAGACGAACTATTCTCAACAAGAAAGAACTGAGAGGGCAGTACCTCTGTGTGGCCTTCTGCTTTCAACTGTGCCTATAAAAATTTGAAATGTAATTTAATGAACATAACTACTAAGCATCCTGTTAGGTGTATAAAACTTTTTCTAAATACATTACAATTTTAATTTCAATCAATCAATATCGGCCGAAAAGATCGACTTATTAGTTGATGCATTAATAGATATTTTACCTTTGTTTCAACAAAGAAGGAATCATCTGATGTGGCCAATATATAGAACCTGTACTTTGTTTTACAAGTCTGCCTCACAACCAAATTCAGATTACTTTGTAGATTTTCATACATCTCTCTCTTCATCTGACCAGTGTTAATCTGCCCCACATGGTCTGGATTTACGAATTGTCTGTCGAAGTCCTTCCATTGTGTCACATTCTTTTTTCCCTCGCAGACATCATTCATCATAGCCTTGTATGAGCTGGTACATTTTGCAGTCAAATCAGAAACCAACAGACGCTCAGCTGCGTCACCTGTGTCGTAAGATAACTGATGAAGATGCAACATGGTCAATCCATCTGTGGCTCCTGACAAGCATCGCCTATCAGGCAATTCTATCTTTATCTTTTGATCGAGGGATGGCAGTTCCTCCAAATGATCTAGTGAATCATCAACCTCCTGTAGCCTTGAAAAATCAACAGTCATAGGGCTAGGGCAATGCAATGTTGTGCTGTCATCTGTGTTGGTCTGTTCAAATCTAGACCCTCTCTTACTGCGATTTACAAGCCGTTTCATTTGTTGCAAGAAAATGAGAAAATCTTCCTCAATTGAAGCCTGGGTCGGGTCAGAATATAGGCACCTCTGTGAGAGCTCATCCACCAAAATGTTTGCTACATCTTTGCCAGAGTTAAAAATTGTACATATCATTGAACTTGTTGAAGGTCTCAGAGTAACCTTTTCATCCTCCGTCAGTCTCTCTCTGTTACATCCCAACATTAGATTTGACACTGCAACTGATGGTGCTTCATCTATTTTAATACTGTCTTTGTTTGTTGGTCCACCTTTCCCAACTAAAGTGTGCTTGTGGTAGTTTTTGTTTCTACTATGCCTTGACTTGCATTTATAATCATCCGATGGCTTCTTAGGGAGCCTGCCAGTCTGTGTAGTATGTTTGACAACAGGTTTGTCTGTGGTGACAATTTCCCCTTCTTTGTAGATGCAATCTTCCTGACTTCCATTACACTTTGATGGTTTTACAGCCATGACAGGGCGTGCGCTATGAGAAAGGAGCTTGTCACCCGAATTGCAATGCAAAGCTTCTTGTTCGTCTTTACTCGGATGCACAGCATGTGAAGACAAAGAAATTGGTTCAGAATTCTTTCCAACACCGGGGCCCAAAGGGTAATTCATCAACTCTGTTAGGTTTGACAGTTGATGAGGTGGTGATCGTAGAGCAGTCCTGGGTTGTGACTCAGTATGAAGTGAAAATATACTTTCATATTGGTAATGAGAAGTTGTGATATCACAGGGGGATAGAGGACAAATGTTATCCTCCAGAGGCATCTCATCACTCCTAGGTATTGATGCTTTATTGACACCCTTGCCTTTCAAAATTGTTGCACTACTACAGGGCTCAGAACAAGTGCTATAACTATATGGTTTCTCATCAATAGTTGGAGTTGGGCATCGGTCATGTAATATACTGTTGCTTGACACCATTTGCTCAAATAACTGAAAGCTTGAGGCTTGTAATTCACTGAATGGGATTTCCATTTTAGCATCCAATTTTTTGGGACACTCAACTATATTCTGGTTGAAATGTGCATGCCTCTCCAAATTCTGTTCCATCTGATCCTCCCATTTATTTGAATTCTCAGATTCAGAGGGCTGTGCTTTTTGATGAAAAACTGTATTTTGATCAAACTCTTCCAAAGGCTTTTGGTCCTGAACACTACTTAAAGCAATTTCATTAAGTCTGTTTCGTTTAGTGTCTTGGTAATAGAACAAAGCAGTGTCAGACTCATCAAATGCAGCCAATTCTAGCTTCTCAATGTGTACCTTTGCTGCTGACTCAATGTTATCCATCACACCAGATTCGTTACCACTAAGCTCCATTTGTGATCGCTCAACTAGTGTAAGAGTTTGTTCTTGTGATGAAATGGTGACGTCATCCAATGCCTTTCCATTTGCATGTATTTGATAGTCTTCACATTTGGGTTTATTTTCATCTTCCTCGTCTTGATGAATAATGTGAGGGCATTCACGATTTAAATCCACTGCTAGTATGACTTTGGCTGAGTTATCAATTACAGTGTGTTGCATAGTCATTCTCAATTCTGATTTTCCGTATTGTTTGCTGCCATCTCCTGTTTCCGTATTGCCAATGCATGGCCCAGGTGAAGGTGCAATTCCTTTAGTCTCAAAGACATTTTCTTGCTGAATGTTTACATGTGACATCTCTTTGCATAGAATATCTAATAGTTCACCACTTATCTGAGCCATATCACAGTGTTCCAAATTGCCATCCTGTTGCGTGGTGTTAATTCTCTCAGAGATCTTTGTGATACAATATCCATTATTTTCTTTGTCATCCAACTCATCTAATTCGACCTGATTTCTGAAAGTCTGGGGGGAACAAATTGGTTTATATTTAAGATGTTGGAAAGAATACAAATGTAGGCTATATATGTATATGTGTGTGTGTATATGTAAAATCATTCAAGGTACATAGCAAATAAATAACTATTTTTAGATCATGGGTAAACATTTGAGAACCTCTGCATTATTTGATGAACAGCTAAATATATTTATCATAAAGAAAAAAAGTACCTGAAACCTAGGATCATTTGATTGAAGACATGCCATGTTTGCTTCATGCAATGGATTCAGATCTGGAGATGGTCCAATAGCCACAGACAGTTTATGATTCTCTGAAATGCTTCTGACAAGACGATTTGAAAGTACATGCTCAACATAGGGGTCTCTTAATGAGAGGTCCAAAACCAAAGATTCTTGATTTAAGGCAGGTGTCCTTTTTTTTCTCAGATCCATAACTTTTGATGCTGATGTTAGGGAAGGTACAAGTGCAATAGAGCTGGTCTTGATTGCAGCTTGACTCAGTTCTGGTGTCATTCCAGACATTTCCATACAATCACTTGTTCCTGAATATGCATGGCTTGGGTCGATATGAAAGAACCTTCTAGTTGATCGACTGTAAAATAGGCCTATCCACATGTGAACGATGAACAGCACCTCTTCACTAGTGTCTCGAATATTGAAATCCCATGGCCTATATTAAACAAATTAGGAATAGTATAATATACAAATATACACAACTGGTCTACAAATAATAATAAAGTGTGTATCATATATAAATGTTATTTTGAAAACATTAACACTGAAATGTTGTAGAATAAATAGCAAAAAAATACATACCCATGCAAGGCTCTGGTTACAGTTTTATCCATAGAGTCATTTGCAAACCTGCTGTCTAGAGCAAAATCATAATCTTCTTTCCACTGCCTTGTAACTTTAATGGACCCATCCTTTTCAACAAAGTTGCGAAAGTCTCTGAATTCTTTCTGTTGTAGCATCATATGTACTTCCAGTTTGCTTTTCTGACATAATGACAGCATTTCTTCTCTAGATACGTTTTGGTGTTGTTGTCCTGCAGAATCACATGAAGACGGGACCTGGAAGGGTATAACTGACAAACCCAATAATAGAGAGGAAGAAGGGGAAAATGAGTAAGCATGTTCTTTGGATATTAAATTTATGTCCTCAATGGCAGGAAGACCTTTCGGTAAAGGAGATTTGGGAGAAAGAATGGGCAAAGTAGGAGGTTGCTTCAGCAGAGAATGAAGAACTGTTTCTCTTTCAGAACTTGGGTCATCTTTTGTAAGGTCACACTTCTCCAAATCGGAGTCAGGTACTCTCTCAAGTGCAGGGTCTGGTTGTTGTGAAGTCTCATCACTATTGGCATTGAGTGCCAAGTCAGCAAGCAAGGTCAAAGCAGCTGTAGCTTGGCAATTGGACTGCAATTTGTCCTTCATATTTTTCTTCGTTGAATTTATCCCGGTACAAATGTTGTATTTGCGCCTATCTTTGGCATAGTAGATTGGTGCATGAAAATGCAACCACCCTGTGAAGATAAAAGTAAAAGTAGCATATTGATATCAGTTAATACAATTAAAATGTACTGTACATACGCTGTATACAAGTTTGGCCGATTTGTAAACAAACTGCAAACATGGAAGTGTTTATCTTTTCTTTGATTGCACCCCCCCCACTCCCACCAGAGTGAAAATGGTTAAGATAATCATGCTACTTTTAAGTGCAGATTAGATTAGCAGCAATATTGACAGAATGCAACAGGAAGATTAGAAAAAATAGCATATTGCTGCAAAATGAAGTTGAAAGAAGTCAGAAGACATACAATGAATAACTGAAAGCACCATTTCTAGATACTGCCTGGCAATTTCAACCTGGACTACATTTTGCAATCTTTCCCAACCATAGTGATGATCTGACCATGTTCTAACATTTTACTATGTTTGAAACTACTGTGGGGGCAGGATAGTGTAGTGCTTAGGATGGTTAACTCAAGCCAGAAATTTCAGTTTTGACCCCAGCCTATTCATAAGCATTTGTGAGCAAAATGCCAAACCCCTACCAGCTTCTTCAAGGTAGTTTCAGGGATTCTGGAGAAAGACTGTTATTTCAACACTATCAAAACAAAGACACCTCTTCCTTCAAGGCTATGTTGTTTCCTCCTCCAACATTGAACATGCAATGTCAAGGCCAATATAGTGTTTTATTGTGCGGTCTGCTTCACTATATTTGTGTTCCCATTTACATTGCCAGGTCTGTGTAGGAACACCAGATTATTTTTTCAGCGCACACAGAACGAGCAACTGGCAGACCTTGAGAATGCATTTATCTTACAATTGCTGACTACACCTTTTAATACTTTTGTATTCACTAAGTCGCTTCGGATAAAGTGGCCTGGTAAACGGCCCAAAAGTAATGTGTGCTACCTTAATTAGATTTTGGTCTGATATTAATGTGGCTTGAAAATACAGAAAATGTGGTTAAGTCAACAAATGGTTGAAGTTGAAGATCTGTTTTAACCAAACATTTCAGGAAAAAAGCAACAAACTTACACTTCTTTCTCAAATATTCTGTGGGCTTGTTTGACTTCTCGTGTGATGTTTTGAAGCAAACTTTCCCTGGTGCCGGAGTCAATTGTCTTATGAGGGCTTCAAGTTTGTCTGAGAAGGAAACTGAGATTGTTTGAGACATAGAATTGTCTTGTAGATTTGGCGAGTCTCTCAATTCAGTTTGAGTTTTCTGTTCCTTCCCCACACTTTTCTGCTCTTTATTGGTTACGTTTTTGGGAGTTAATCTCAGGGCATGTGCAAAATGTGGGTCAACTGGCTTTGACACTTCATCAGAGGCCAATTCAGTGTCTATGGGACATTTGTTTGTATCCCTCAATGGCTCAATAAATGAGTCAGACTTCTTCTTAATGAACGGTTCGCCATCCTGTGCATTATCTAAGTTAAAGGATTTCCTCTTTCCATTCAAAATAACAGATTTTAGTCTACTTAACAGAAGTTCACTGTTTTTAGTGTTCACTTCATCAGGTTTAGCGGAAAGCCCACGAGCTTTTACCAAAGTCTCATTACAACCATTCTTATTGTTGGCTTCTGAATTAATCAGTTCACTGACACAATTGTTTTTTAATTCTTTGTTTTGAGAATGCTCATGATGCAGGTCTAGATTTTGCATCGTGTCATTTTGAAGAATAGGTGTGTAATTGTTCTTTTCAGTTGTTTTCTGGAATGCAGTGCTGGTTTCTTGCTCCATGTCCATTAACTGAACAGTTTCAACCATTCCTTTGTCAGGACTCTGCTTTCGATCTGTGGCTTTTGGATGACCTTTCAAAGAGTTTATTTTATCATCTTTAACTACAGAACCATGTGGAACTAAAATACTTCCACATTCAGTGATTACTGGCTTTAAGTACCATCTTTCTGTTACCTTTCTTATAGGAATGTTGCTAAGTCCATATTGCTCTATAATATTGTGTTTGATTGCTGGTTTCATTGACTTAATATCAGTTCTAGAGGAATGATTCGCCTTTGAGAAGTCTGAAAGTTGTCTGTCTTTAGCCTGTTCCTCGGGTGTCAAGTTGCCAGCAACCACTGGTAATTTGAGTCTTTGGCTAACTTTTCTACCTTTTTTTCTACCACGGGGTATTTTCTTCCAATTAGCTGTAATAGGACTGCTGTCCTTAGGACAATCTAAAAGACTGTCAATATTGTTATTGAGCGATTGTGTACCGATCACTTCCGATTTTGCAGTTGATGAACTGGAAAGCTGAGTCCCATTATTCTTTGATGCTGACAAAGTACATATCATATCTGTTCTCTGGTCTGGGACTGGTACAGTTCCTTCTGCAGAGGTAATGCTGAGAATCAACTCAGTTGGAAGTTCACCTGATGTTTTAGATATCCAAAGACCTTTTGTCTTACTGATGTTATCAGAATTGGTGAGCACTGGAAGGCAGGTCTTAGTCAATTCTTTTGTTGTGCCTTTTGTCAAAATAGACATCTCATTTTGTGATCTACTGGCTAATTCATTCTGTTCATTAACACTTGTGGTACAACTATCCACAAATACTCCACCGTGTGCTGATGCTTCCTGGCTTTCTGGCCACTCTTTTGACATTGCACTCACAAAAATGGCTGGTGCACCTTCAAGAGCTTTATTAACACTTGTGGTACAACTAGCCATACATGTCCCAAACTGTGTTGGTGATTCCTTGCCTACTGACCACTGATTTGACATCATGCTCACAGAAATGTCAGGTGCAGCTTCACTTGCGGTAAAACTCTCCACAAATGTTCCACTGTATGCTGGTGACTCCCAGCTTCCTGACCACTCATTTGACATCTCGTTCACAGAAATATCTGGAGCAGCTTCAGGAGATTCTTTAACAGTTGTGGTACAACTGTTCACAAATGTTCTAGCATATGCTGGTGATTCCTGGATTCCTGGCTCCTGATCTGACATATCACTCACAGAACCGTCTTGTGCACCTGCAGGATATTCTTTAACATTGTCTACAAGTGTTCCAAAATGTGTTGGTGATTTCTGACCTCCTGACCAAGCATTTGACATCATGCTCACAGAAGGGTCTGGTGCACTTTCAGGAGATGACAGACAAATGTAGACATCATCAACAGGCTCCTCTTGTCCAGAAGTCAAAAAGTCTGTCACTCTAGACACAGGTAGCTGAAACGAGACTGGCTGGCTGATGTATAGCCTGAGGCTTTGGCATTCCCCGCTAGTCCATTTTGGTGCAGAGTACAAGTACTGTAGGGTATCAGGCACATCATACATGTCTGGAAAAATACCAGCTTCCCTAGGGAGTACTGTTGCCAGCCCAGGATTGATAAGTGTACCATAGCATTGAATGTGGTGTGCCACTAGATCACACGGTTTCTCATTTCGTTCATTGAATGTTTTCTCCACTTCACTTTCTGCATACATCAATGCTGGCAGAACATTTAGAATATCAGTTGCAACTGTAGATTTATATCTTCCATCTTTGATGTCTGGAATGAGAGGAAAAAAAAACAAACACAAAAACATAATTGTATTTGTAAATGTCCTAACTCAAGGCAACACAAGAAACTACATTTGCACATGCCTGAAATGCAATTACATTTGAAAAACATGTACAGTATGCCTGATCAAACAGAGAATATATAATAAACTGCAATTCAATGTATAATGTATGCATGATGTCATTACCCTTCTGTACTGCCCGTGAACTTGGAAACAGAAACATTCCTTGAAGTGCCTCCGCTGCCCTGGATCCAGTATCTATACACACACAATTTCACTAAAATCAGCAAAACAGTAAAACATTAAGACTATATATATATAGTATTCGATAACTTAACATAACTCTTAACATAATTCTATGCCGTAGCCATTTTGTAGATTTAGAAAGCTTAGAGGGGTCAGTAGTGTGCATAGATCTACAACAGTGTCATCAATACAATTGCTATTGGTAAGGCCTTTGTTTGATAGCTTGAACTTCATTGGCCTATGGCGGTCACATGGTTTTTGTAATCAGAGACGGTTTGTTCCTTAGGGCGATTGGGCAACGCACCGCCAAAGGGAGAAAGAGAGAGGAAGGAATATCAAACTTTACCAGTGTATGCTACGGTAGTGGACTGTCCTGCCTCTAAATGTCTTAATCCAATCAGCGTCCAATGTTCCGTGCAATATGTATAGTCTCCAGTCCCTTTTTGGGTGATTTCAATAAGGCTGAAAATAATCCTGACCACTCTTAAATGTTCACGTTAACGTTTTTCCGAAAAAGCAGGCTCTTCAATGCATTTTATATGGTTTGCACAACGTGCGTGGTCTACGCAACATTACCTAGAATGGTTCGTCGCAACACATTATAGATGTATACATGTGTCTAATCCGTTCTGTCTGCATGATTTAAGTAATATCATAGTAAGTAATATCATAATATTAATAATAATATTAAGATTGTCTAGTGTATATGCAATTGTGCTTTTCCATAACAATTTTTAACAATATCTAAACAGACGCCAAACGTCAATGTTTTGCATTCAATTGAACAAAGGTGGCCATAGAGACTAGGTAGCCTACTACCGTACTCCATCCATCCATCCATCTTCTCCCGCTTATCCGGAGTCGGGTCGCGGGGGCAGCAGCTTCAGCAAGGGACCCCA
>JAODUH010030918.1:0-10318 GCA_027564835.1 Typhlichthys subterraneus
TGAGAGAGAGAGTGAGAGTGAGAGTGAGAGAGAGAGAGAGAGAGAGAGTGAGAGAGAGAGAGAGAGAGTGAGAGAGAGTGAGAGTGAGAGAGAGAGAGAGTGTGAGAGAGAGAGAGAGAGAGTTGAAGCACAGTACAGAAGACAATGATTCCATTGTACGACATGGGTTCTGCTAAATGGTCAGTGTGTTTATGTGAATGTGAGTGTATGTGTGTGTGGGCATTCTGATCTATAAACCAGTTTAACTAGTATAGCTGGAATATAATTGGAGATACAATGTGGGTATTAAAGGCTTTGCAACAATAATTGATAACAGGAAGTTCTAAATCTCTGGACTACTTCCCAGGCTCGAAGTCAACAAAATGGCTTCCTTGATATAATATACAGTACATTGAGTCCTATCATTCGTTTTCATACGATGTATTTGTGTTTGTGTTTTGTATGTCCATCTGTCTTGTCTGCTCTGTCGGTCTGTCTGGCTGGCTTTCTCTCCATACTTCCTTCAGAAGAGGCCCGTGGAGGACAGTGATTGGCGGAAGAACGTCGAGGCTATGTCAGGGATGGAGGGCAGAAAGAAGATGTTCGATGCTGCTAAGGGTGCTGTCCAATGAGGTCTAGAAGTTAGGAAAGGTGAGCATTTATTATCATTGTCACATTATATGCAACTGAATAGGTGTTTGTAGTTCACCCATTTAGTCTGAATGCCTGTTTTCTTCCTCAGGTATAACTCCACCACAAAGATGAGAACATTTCAACACGACTGTAAAAATAATGTGTTTCACTCCTCATTCAAGAACTGACAGCCTTCTATTCAATGCCTGAGTTTATCTGCAAATATATCTGGTATAATATTGTCTAATTTGATTTGTGTTGACATAACTGATATCAAAACCGGACCTGAGCGATTTGAATGATACAATTTTTGTTTGCGTTAGTTACACAACATATATACTCTGTAATATTGTTTGCCTGAAATAAAACAATTTGTTGAAATATTTTGAATTTATGAAAAATAAACAAAACAAAAATAAACAAAACAAACAACATAAAACTAATTTAAGTTTTGTATGGTCATGATGTTGGAGAGATAAAAAAGTAATACAATATTTATGTTTTAAATCTTTTACATACAAGGGAATGACATAGAGTATACTAGGCCATAATCGTTTTGCACACTTCAATTAGGTTTTCCATGAAGCTTTCTACTTACGCTTGTAAAAGGTCTTTGTCTATTTTGCAAAGTGCTTATATGATGACACTTTTGTTTCTGACACCTTATCTGCTCAAATGCAAATAGCTCTTACCGGTAATGTGTCACTAGGTGTAAGTTGGTATGCTTAAAGAAATTAAAGACATTATTCATAATAACATTTGTACATTCATCGCTATCTTCTCATCCTCTGCTCTCACTTCAAGGTGAGAGCAGTGCTGTTAATATGGGCAATAAACATACAAACATGAACACATATTTGGATCTACCCAGCTCACACACTTTAGTAGCTATGTTTAGAAATATATATGCACATGCAAACTGTTTCATGAGCAAGGTGTCGTGTTTGGGAACTAGTTTGATACAGCTGGCCTTTGATTGGCTTGGTAGATGTCAAACTTCTTCCCGTTTCACTGACAAATTATTAATTTGTCTGAACAAATAACAGATATATGACCAGATCGATTATTTTTACTCTGAGGTATTTAATAATTTCTCATGGTAATCGATCAACTGGCTTTCACACAGCAAATGTAGCTTTTATATGTATACACACATCTAAAGAAGAGTATTAAATGCATAGCAGGATGGTTCCTGGGTCAGAGTCCAACACACCTGGTTCATTGACAAGGTGTGGTCTCAAACAACAGAGCAAACAATCTACAAGATTGACTCACTGTAGAGATACACTTCCAAGTTTGAACTACTGTACACATAATAAAATCCAAGAAAAAAATGAAACAAGATATATAGTATATCTGTATATAGTGTCCATAGGAATAAGATCCATAAGAACTTTAAAAAAAAAAAAGTCTGCATGGTTAATTTGGTCCATATTCAAATAGGTATTAGAGAGTGATCATAACTATGTTAAGGTGTCTGGATGAATAGAACTAAACTGTCACTGCCACACCATAAAAGGACATACCCCCCACCTCTCTCCCCCTCCCTCCACAGGTAGTCGGTCATGTGACTCTCCTGCAGGAGGGTAAAGGTGGATTTATTGTTGCAGAACTGTTGAATTGGATTGTTGCCTGTGGAGTGCGTCGGTGAACTTTTGTCTGTGTCTGAGGGAACAACTTTGCAGGGTATCCAAATAGGCTATTCACCATTGCACTGTTGACTGTATTGGCCAAAAATGTCTATCAGTCGGAAAAATTGGTCGGCATTGTCCAGGTAAGATCGGTGGCTGCAGTGGCCATGATGTCAAGGGACTGTGGAACTTAAATAATATTACATTATTTTTGGCATGCCAGTGTCGTAGGCTACATTAGCCTACTTATTTTTACTGGATGAAAAGACACAGAGTAGGCAATTGTAACATTGTTAGCTCTGTTTTAATTTAAGTTGTTATGTAATTTTGGTTGAATGCGGTTTTTAAACATTCTTAACCTTCAGGTGTGTAATAGCTAATTTGACGTGAAGTGTAGCAAATGAGCATTTTTTATCATGCTGGGCTATAACATGTAGTCCTATTATAATATACATTTTTAAATAGCATGTCTTATATCTAGATCTACGTGCTTTCCATATATGTATTAATCGCATCGCTTCTTGTACAAAAGGGGCATAGGCTATTACCGGTAATATTAACTGATAACTATCAGTCTATTGGACATATGTTAACAAGTAAAGCCGGTTTCTCTATAAACGCCAACTTACTTCCTTTACTAACATTCCAAACAAATTAAAGCTTAATATAGAGTTATATATTAGAATAACGCGTTTAGGTTAAGGCGCCTTTCAGCTATGTTAACTTGCATTCTATTTCCATACCCTGTACATATCAGCCTAGCGCTCCAGTGGACTAGGGAAGATGAGGAGGAGGTTGAGAGAGAGAGGAGAAGGAGAATCAAGAGCTCCAGCAGCATAGACCAGGAGCTGCCACCTGGAGCCATGCATGCTCCCAATGACAGCACCCATGGGAGTGACTCCCCCTCTGACACCAGGTTGTCAAGTCAAGACACAATGAATCAATCTATCCCCCTGTCTGTTGGTCAACCTACACACAAACCTGCCACTTTAGGTGTCCGCTTTAGGCCCACTGTTTGTCTTTCTTCTTCTTTCTTATCCTCTTCTCTGTTTTCTGTCTGGTATTCTTATAGTCTTCTCTCTCTCCCTGCCCTCTCTCATACATTACATAGCCACCGGGGTTGGTTAGCAAAATAATGCAGAGTTCACCTCCCACAGTTGCCCTGCTAAACAGATATATTTCAACAACAAAGAGAGAAAACCAGGAGATGACGATGTGGTGTTTGAGTGTACTAGATAACCTGACACCACGCGGTGCATAAAAGCTGTCAGGAACATCAACAACCGAGCACCTGAAGCAGAAATGCTCTTCAAAGAATGTTGTCGCTCATGGAGAGAAACTAAGAAGCCTGTCATAAAAGAAACATGATCATATGATTGAGGACAGATGGTCTCCTCTCTCTCTCTCTCTCTAGCAACCGTGTATCATGCATGTTGTGTGTGCGTGTGTCCAGTGTAGAGCAGCTACAAGTGAAGTTCCTGGAGGATCTGAACATGCGGGCAGAGAGGACGAGGTTAAGACATTTGGAGACGTTGATGCGACGGAAGGAGTTGGAGGAGAATGTGAAGGAGGATAAGGACGGACCAGGAGCCAGGGTGGAGATCTTGGCCGACGGAGAGGAAGGGTGGGAGGGCGGGAGCAGACAGGTGGCTCCCACGCACACAACAAATAAGCCGCTGCGTGGCCCCAGCCCACCGAGAACTACCATCCCAAACAGACAGGTACGTCCACAAGACACATCCTAGAACAGGGGTCTCAAGCACAGTGTCAATCAACCATTTACTACTGCATTGGCTTAAACATGTCTTGTACTTTATAATAGAGTGCGAAAGCATTTTAACAAGCATCATAGTGGTTTTAAGATTTAGCATTTTTAACTTGCATATACATATAAACTCCTCTTGTAGGGAATTATTGCTGCTGTCCTTTTAAGGTGTAAGGGATCCAGCATAGAAATGTTGTGTGTAACCTTAAACGTTGAATGCTAACCGCAGTATGGTTAAGCACTGTTAGTTGTTACCCCACACGGCGACAGATGGCGTTAATCATTTTCCAGATTCTGAGCCAGATGGGTTTCTCTTCCTCTGGGAAAATGACTGCTCACTGAATACTTGATCCACATTCCCTCACAAACATGCCTGATAGTTTCAAATGCATAAAAGAAATGGACACAGTCCTTGTCGTGACACAGTTATTAACATATTTATCAGACACAGTATTCAGATACAAAGACAACTATTTTTTATTTGTTTAAAGTAGCCATTGACTCTGTTTGAATGCTGATTTGATGTTGCTATATATCACCGTGTAACTTACAGTATTTCATATCTATACTAAATGCTTTCAAAGTCCGTCTATGTAACTTAATGACTATGCAAATGTGCAGTAAAACTGTGATACTGTGCAGCTATGGTAATGGTAATAATGTGGATTTTATCTTTTATTACGCTTTCTGTCAACAACGATATGTAATTGCTACAAACGAGGTCAAGTTTTACTTAGGTTATATAAAACATATACTGACACTTGTTATTTTGTTGTTCTTCTGATGTTATTTGCTAGCATGAAAATGGAGAGTCCTTGGGCAAAGACACTGACCTCAAGTCACCTACAGAATCCCGCAAGTTTGTAAGGTCAGATATAATATTTCCATGAAATGGACGCGGTTCTTCCATTTCACTGTATTAATGGAAAGTGTTATTTAGATTTTTGACAGGCAACCTATTTATACAGTATATTCTATATTATAAATATATAATAAATGTGTTTTGACCCCTATAGTTCTGTCAACATCTCCCTGGACAAGAGCCCGTGTTCCAGTGAGAGGAGTGGCCACTCTACTCCAATGAGCCCTTGCTCTCCGACAGCCCCACTTTCACCAAGACAACACTGTTTCTCTCCCAGCCAGAGTGCTTCTCCTAGAGGAGCTCATAGCCCTGTACACAATGGACACACACGGGAGGTACTGCACACACACACATATACTATCATATCCATATCCAAAACAAGATTAGATTTTATTTATTCCAGAAAGGAAATTCACTTTGTATTTTCTGCTTTCTCTAAAGCTGCACTTAACCATTAACTACTATTTGCAGACTAGTAATTAATTACACTTTAGAAAGGGTAGAGGATTACATCATTATGACCACCAACACACCTCCTTTATTATTTGAATATTACTTGCCTGAATGTCATTGAAATACAGCAATGGCGCCCCCTTGTGTAAACATAAAGAAATGCCTACAAACCTTGTCCCACTAATGAAAATACACTGTTGACCTGTTTTTTTTCTTTGTTTTTTCTTATTTATATGCCAGGACGGTGGGATTACATCTTCATCCAGCGACCAATTCAGCCTTGAACAGACACCCAGACCTGCCTTAGCCAGAAAGAGCTCCAGAACTTTATCTTTCAGGGTACGCAACTTAACAACCTTGCCTTCCTTTTAGCCTATTTGCCTGTTACATGAAAACTATCATGTCTGATAATCAGCATAATTTGCCTGTGTCCAGCCCTGGTGTTCTCAACCTGTGAGCTTATACCAAGAGATAAGCCACGTGTAGCCAGCGTTACTGTTGACTGGATGCTCTGTTTAAAAACATAACTGCATTGGGAGATTGATAAGGGACTCACAGATGAGCTTCTTCCATTTCCAACACAACAAGCACTGTGACCGCACAGTAACACAGCATCTCACTTTCACAGATGCTGAAGAAGAAAGAAGAGGATAAAGCACCTTTACAGAGAAGGTAGGACCTACTTTGTCTGTCTGTCTGCCTGCCTGCCTGCCTGACTGCCTGCCTGCCTGCCTCCTGTTTTGGTTTCTGTCTCAGTCAGTAACTTAGGTCTCCATCTGTTTTAGCTCAAGTGTCCGCATGGCCTCCAAGATGTTTGAGTCCAACACTGTAAGAAATCTTACAAGCTTATTTTGAATTTCATATACAGTATTTTGTCTATGAATGGGTCAGAAATTATATTGGTATTGTGTATAATTTATATTATAGGCACTGAACATATTCATAAAAAACACATTCTTTAGATTTCCTTAATGTGTGGTTGTTATTGTTTAATGAATATACTGCTTTTGTTAATATAGTTTATTTATCCATTATTATTATAACTTTTTTTTTTTTACTCAGTTTTTTATTTATTTACTTCTTATTGGTTTTGTAAAGCGCCGTTGTAACCAGTTCATATCAAATGTTTCTTTAGTCTAACAAGGAGCCAAATCAAGACGAGGAAAAGTCAGCACCTTTCCAGAGGAAGTGTGTATTTATCTCCATACCTTAGTTCCAACAGATCTGATGCAAATAGTGCTCAGCCCTAATGTGAACATACGGTGTGTCTCTCCAGCTCCAGGCAACGGATATCGTCCAGGTCCATTCAAGAGAAAATGGAGAGATTGGCTCAGGCTGCACAGGTCAGTTGTTCTCAAGAGACAGGCCAGGACCTCCACAGGTCAAAAGATTTTAATTTCAAACGATATTTTACGACATCATCTGTGCTATATTGACCAAAATTAGTCAAATATGTGTCATCCATTTCTCATGCCCTTGCCTGTGCACACACATGCTAAGCCATTTCACACGCGCGTAAGTCATACATGAGTTGCACTGTCCAATGTAAACATACAGTATATAAACTACCTTATAAACAACTGATCGGCTATTCACTTCGTATAAATGTGATATAATTTCAATGATTGTTATTATTATTATTAGTAGTAGTATTTTCATTGTCTAGAAATACATGACTCTTCCACACCAGAGTACTGAGTGGCTCGCACTTTACCCCTCTGAACTTTGTGTTTCCAACTTCAATGATGTGTTGTGGAGGACATTTCGGGTTCTTGGCGGTGTTATAACCCAATCGAGGAGTGTCACCTTAAGACTGTAATATGGAGGGCTTGTCTTTCCTCTTGTTTTGGTCTTCATTGTATTATCTCCTTCCTGTCTCCGCTGTGTGCGCAGAAGCAAGAGGTCATCCGCTCACCAGACGTCACCCAGAGAACTCTGTTTCTGTTGGACGAAGTGTCCAGGAAGAGAGGTCTGTTTGAGAGAGACCAGCCGGAGGATGGTTCAGCCAGCAGTGGCATCACCAGACAGGTACGTTCACTCGACCACCGTACGTTATCATGACCCAGGACCCCAAACTATGCATACACAACTATGTCACTGTGCAGATCCTAATCCTAGGGTTTCTTTTCTCAGGAATTACGGAGCTTAAATTCAAGAATATCGGACAAGATTAACCGATTTTTCAACAAGAGTACTACCCAACCTGGGTCATTTTTTAATCCCACGGTCAGTTGGAAAGACATTTTATTTACAGCATACTGTTTGTGGGAGGTTAGACTAGTATGTTGCCGCTAGGGGGCAGTATATATCTTTCAGCTTACTGCCCTCAGTGATAAATTGTCTTTCCACTATATTGAATACAATTATGTAACCTGTTAATTTCTCTGTAATGTGAAAATGATTTCTTCTCAAAAAATAAATGTTTAGTAATTATGTTACTGCATTCTTATGGTTAACCTAAAGTTAACTCACCTTAACTAAACATTTAAAAAAGGTTTTTAAGGTGTTACAGATTTAATTAATTAATGCTGTTAATTTTTCGATTCGTTGTGGTAACTCACAGGACTTGAGACACGTGGACATCACTAGTAAGAAAAGCTTGTTTGAGAACAGAGGGGAAGACACCGTTGAAAAAACCCACAATTGACAAACTCTAAACTCATGTCTGGTGAGTATAGCATGATGTAGATAAAACTGTCCTAATGTGCTTTACTGTTAAACGTAAAAAGACAATTATCCTACAATTACTGAAAGTCAAATATATGCATATACATAATATACATGTATCTTTCTTTCTTTGTAGGAATTATGACAAGATCATTGGTTGAAAGAGACAGAAGATTGTGACTATTTTCTTTGTCATTGATGATGCATTAAAGATAATTATATCCAGAGAATGTACAGTATGTTCTTGTATGTTGCTTCAAGATTAAATATAGAATGTTGCATATACACTTTTTTTCTCTTGTTTAAATTTGTTATGGAATGGATTATAAATTGGTTGTCAGATAGCAAGAGACAAGAAAACTGTAAAACAATATATATAACATTAATGTAACAATTATGTGTTTAAAAATGTAGGCATTTGTTACAGTATAAAGCTCTCACTACAAGTTGCATGATTTAACTGGTAGTTTCGAAGCACTTTAAACAGGTGAAAGTCTGCTGACGATGATTATTTTTTAATGCAGCTGGGATTTATGGGTTTATAGGTTTTAATTCATTATGTTTTTGTTTATTCTGACAAAATATTTTATTTGTTCTACTGTATCAGTGTGGGCAGGATGCTTTGATCCTGTTTTAGAAATAAACAGTTTTATAACTTAAAACCCCTTTGAAAGAATCTCATTTGTTTGTTCACTGTATCTCAATATATGTTGGTTCTCTGTGACCCAGTGTGGCATTGCTCACAGTTACCTTAAAAGCATAAGGGGTGTACCGTAGATAAAATAATATCTGTGTTGTGTCAGTGAGAGCCTACAAACGCATGTGTATGTGTGTGCACAAACCTACATGTCCATGCCCTTGTGTTAGTGTGTGTGTCAACCTTGTGTGCTTATCTGTCTCTCGGCTGCAATGACACCGTTTGCCCACGCCATCTCAAGTAGCCTTTTTTGGGAATGTGATAGGAGAGTCCACAAGCTATCTGAAAAGTTATTAATACACACAAAAGGGTCCCAAGAATTCTACCCCTCAACAGACCCTCTCGATGTCTCCTTGCATCAGCTGAGGCTCAGCATCGGTATATGGTTAGGAGGACGTTTAACTGACAGGACCCCTGCTGTTCTTACAAAGCTGGGTAACCTGGTCATTTAATTGTACAGCCATCGACCACAAGTGAGTGTGATTTACAGTATGGCACTAGGTGCTTGAATGTGTGTGTGAAGGGGTATTTACAGTAAACTTGTGGAATATTGTTGCATGAACTTGTGAGAGCTTGAAGATTTCTCGTATTAAGACTTTGGTTAATGTCCAGGCTTGTTGATCGACAACTGAGCTACAGTACCATGTCAGACACAGATTGTGGAGTGGAGGGATATGAGGAGTAAGTGTATTTCATTTTTATTTAAATTAATATCTGATAGTTTGAATATTATACGTAAAGGCTTTGCCATTAATTAACAGGCGTTACATATTACATTGTTTGTTGTGTACAGTAGGTTTACTATATAAGTTTGGCTGACTAATGTTAATGAATCTTGCTGGGATAGTAATTTGCATACTCATCTTGTTCACAGGGAAGCTGAAGGTAAGACTATCACTTCTGATCTTCGAGACACTGGGAAATGCTACATATTGTTTTATTGTTTGTTTTAACAGGATCTATACAGATGGATACCATGCATAAACTGCAGGTGTAAAATAGTGTTTCTTGTTTTTGTTTTTTTAGCTAATATAAAATATTGACTCATACAGTAGCTTGTAGATGCTGTAGGCCCATTCATGTCATGTCTAAGTATTTATGAATCCTGATTTATTAAGCTCTACCTAAGCCTACATTGTCAATGTGTGATCCTGTGTGGTATTTCTGTGTTAGTACAGCCTGTAATTTCAAGAGCAGTACCCAGCTGCTTTTACCTTTAGATGTTTCTGGAGGAAAAATTATTGACTTGCTGAGGGACATACTGTAGGGCATTAGTTGTATTACGGGCAAGTTTATATATGGTGTTGTTATTTGCCAATAATACTAGTGTGTGTGTGTGTGTGTGTGTGTTATGTAAGCCTATGTGTATGTTGTAGCCTACCTGTGACATTTGTTCTGTGTTTTCCTGTAAACAGAGGAGCTTGCTGAAGGTATGATGGCTGTACTATCTTTTACCTGTATAATACACATGGTACACATGCGAGCACATTCGATTTATGTTTGAGCAACAGTTGAATGACTTGTCTCCCAGTTATATATCTGAACAATACTCAAAAGATGTGTTCTGTTTTGTTTTTCCCCGCCCAATTTCATGATTGTTTATTTTCTTTGTACCAATCACGGCTAGTCCT